>OY282644.1:18199358-18489358 GCA_958299015.1 Tetanocera ferruginea | reverse complement strand
AGCTTTTATCAATGATTTCATCAGTCTTTCCAAGAAACTTGTCTATTTTTTGCTCTTGATTTAGTTACCTAAAATAAGAATTTATTCAAAAACATCTCTATTCGAATTAGTTTAATTGTAACTCAATTTCAATTTATTTCCAAATATGTAGTGCATGTTACAGAGCAATAAATAACATATTCAAAACAGCAGGAGAAAATAACTAAATATTTGTATTGCAAGGATATGCATAGATTTTCAATTCTAATGGTATGGTAGACCACATTTATTTATTGCATACGCAGTCGAAAGAGTTTTTGTATAACATATATTTTCTCTCGCAGGATTTTCACAGGATGCTTTGACAGTCGGTATTAAGGAAAATATTCCCAAAAGCATTGCATGGTAAAGAATATAATTGAATTTGTGCAACTGTTGAGTGAAGTGCTCGCTCAACAACTGAAAATTCAGATGAAATGTTGTAAAATTTTGCAAAAATTTTGCATGTCTAGCAATAAGCAAACACTGAAAAACTTTGATTTTATTAAAAAAAAAAAACTGAAATAAGAGTCAAAAACCTTAAAAGAGAAAAATGCAGCATTATTTTTGTGGGTTTTTTGCTTGCATGTTTTGTGTGCGCAAGATTATTAATTTGTGTGCATCAAAAGCTGTGACCAAATAGCTTTTGAACGTTTTTTAAATTCTTTTTTTAAGAAAAAATAATCTCTTGTTAAAATGACTTGTTTTGCAGCTTGTTTTGTAAATAAAAACTTTAAAAAGCTGAAAAGTTACTTACTTTAGTAGCTTTAACTAAAATCACTCATACGCCATGTTGTTATTTGCTCTACCTTAACTAGTTTGCGCTCAAAACTTCACAACACGTCATTAGAGCTTATTTTGCGGCTGTTTAATCTCAAAAACTTAAAACTAATTCACACAATTTTCCATTAACAGTTTGCCGAGTCCTTGCTTCCTAGCTGCGACAAGACCATGAATAAATTAATGCGGTGCACTCGTGTAAAACTTCAAAAGCAGATGTTTACACAATTGTTCTGAATACTCGTTCACATGTTATTTTATTTTTTTTTCAAATATTCTCTACTACACTAACAACCGCTGCTGCTAAACACCCACAAAACTCACAAGAAACAATGATGCGTTAAAAAAGTTTGCCATTTTTCAAGTGACTGACTTGACTATTAGTATAGAACTTAAATTTAAAACGTGGTTCAACGAAACTTTTAAGACATGCGGTGGCTGTTGGTGGGTGGTGTTGGTTTGCTGGCATGTTTGTTTTGTACGCAGTTGTTGAGGCAAACATTTTTTTACCCCCAGCCATTCTAGTCAAGGCCACTTTGCTCTAAACTTATTTAACTTTTTTTTTTATCTAAATTATTTTTGTTGCTTTAATGATGTTGATGATGTTGTGTAGTTGTTGATAAGTTTTTTTTGTTGCTGAGCTTTAAGTGAAAAATCTGAAATTTGTAGCAATTTTTGTTTAAAAATAATGAAAACTAGTGAAGAGTTGCTAAAGCTTATCTTTCTTGATGAGTGTGTAGAGTTGAAAGATTTGTTTGAACTTGATGTTTCTTTTCAGCTCTGTTAGTTTGGCTATAAATCAATGTTAAGGAAAAAAAAATGCAGTTGGTTTAGTTAATTTATTTAATAACATATATTTTAGAACAGATTATAAAGGATATGTTATAATAGTTATGAAGTGATAGATATGTTAAATGTACCGATGTGCTAGATTTATAACCTAGGCAAGGCTAAACTGTTAAATTTTCATTGTCAAAGTAGTCAGCTATGGTTGCAGGTTCAAATTTAAACTCTTAAGGATAAAGATAACTCTTAAATAAATTGTTTCTTAAGGAAATACGAGAGAAGGGTATGAAAACGTTCAAAAAAATTATAGTGTATTAAAATTTTATTAAGATTTAAAAAATGTTGAAGCAAATTAACATAAAATAATCATACATTTGCAAGCACGTTTACCTTAATACCAAGTTTTCTATAAGACGCTCAAATCTAGCTAATCCGCACAAATCTAACAAATCCTAGTTTACAGAATGTTCACTTGAATGCTTGTGCATTCAAGCACACAGCTAAGATATGACAGGATTTATGCTCTAAGCTCTACACAAGTAAGCATTCATTGATAAGTAAGTAAATGTAAGAAAAAAAAAATTTTTATTTCAAATATGTTTGTGACGGTTTTTAGAGACGAGTGAAACGCTATACAAGCAAACTTAAATTTTTTATATATATTATCAACTGTTTTAATGAAGTTAGGCGAAAAAAATAATACATAAACAATGTTAGTGCACATAAAAAGCAACGTTTTAGCAACCACTAGTGTTGATGGCCAATTAAATGTTACTCATACGCCATGTGCAACACTTTAGATATAAAGTGCTGCTGCCTGCCGCTTTGCTCAAACAGCAAACTTTATAATACAAATTTTATTCTAAAAACAAACTACAAAAACAACAACAAATAATTTTTGCAATTTTTAGTTAGCAGCTTCAATCAGATGCAAAACAAACCCGCAGCTGCATGTTAAAGCTTTATGTTAGCACATTTCTTATGCTAGCTTCAATTACAAATCCAACATAAATCTTATAAATTCCGTGCGTAACTCCATTGAGACTCATGTCAGAAATACCAAGACACTTTATGCTATATGCCGTAACACCCACACACACATATATTAACGCAGTTCTCACCGAAGATGCTTACGCAGAGTAAGTTGGTTTTTATGACAAAATCAATAAGAAATTTCTACCGTACGCAGCAATAAATCAGCACACGAAAAATTTGTAAAATAAACAACACGATTGGCAATCAAAACAAAAACAATTCACCCACAAATGTTATATAGCGTTAGCATGCTTGTGGTTACATGAATCTGTACAGCAATAAAAAAAAATTATTTTCTCAAGTTACAACAATGTAGAGGGTGTGTTATAAAGGTGTATAAAGGCTGCTCCTTGCTTCGATTTAAACATTGAATTTAAGCTACGCTGCTTTGCATAAAATAAGCATGCCAACCAACCAACACACACACAAAAAGCACGCGTTACACTTTCTACCGTACAGCATCAATTGGCATTTAGCTTAGATTTATGAAGTACACAATCCAGGCAACATTGCTGGTTACACTAATTTTTCGTTAACAAAAACAACATCTAAACGTTGCTAGGCAGCAGACAGCATTAGTTTAATGCTTAAAATGAGTGTCTTAAATTGTTGTGGGCGCTATTTTTAACGCCTAGTACAGCGATTGCTTTAAGCTAGACGCGAGTTTGCTTCGAAATAGCATTTAAGTGGATTTAATGTGGTCTATTTTGCTAATTTGCTGCTTCAATTTAAGCCATTGGCATATGCCATAAAGTACTCAAGAAATTGAAGGAAATTACCATAAATTTGTCGTTAGAAATTTAATTTAATTTCAGCCATTAAATGCTGAAAAATATTTCAACTAATCGAAAATGCAAAAATATTGCCAACATTTATGTGGCGGGCTAGTAAAAATCTGCATTTATTTTGAGTTTATATTTTGCATTTAATGGATGCGTATATTTTTGCTTAAATATTGCTATTAAAAATATACGAGAAATCGTTAATATCAGACCAACTTTATACAGATAAAGTGCCAAATTTTAGCTCTGTAGGTTAAACAGAGGCTTATTTATTGCGTTTTCAATTTTTGGGTTGTATGGGAGGTGGGCGTGTCCGTGAGCGGATGACGTCCATTTTTCAAAGACATCTTTGTGTTGATATAAAACACATACATACCAAATTTTATTGTTGTAGACTTATTATGAGCTGAGTTATGCAGTTTTAAATTTTTGCGTTGTATGGAAGGTAGGCGTGTCCGTTTGCGGATTCCAAAAATATTTAATAGTGCAGATCCTTGGGTACATGTGACCATGTGTACCAAGTTTCATCCAATTATCTCAACTCCTTCTTTTTATCCTGTGTATACGGACAACACACAGACGGACGGACGGACGGACGGACGGACGGACATAGATTGCTCGACTCACGTGGTGACGCTGATCAAGAATATATATACTTTTCTATACCGGACTCGCTTCGTTCTATGCGTTACAAACGTTTGCACAAAGTTAATATACCCTGACCTTTCAGGTTTAGGGTATAAAAATATCATCATTTTTTGCAAGGTTATGATGACTGCTAGTGTACTATTTGTACTGTACTAGAAGTACTATTTTCATTAAAAGTATGTACTGCGGCTGCTTAGTCTTAAGCCCGGAGTCTATTCGTTAATTAAAAGAAGAATTCGAAAAATGTAAAAAAATTTAAATTTATTTTTTGTCCCCAAAAAACTTTAATAACTGTGTATCAACTTATAATAAGCAATTAATCGATTAATCAGCATTTTCGATTATTGTTTTTATATAAATGGAAAAAAGTAAAAATCTGGCTTCTACTATTAATTTTAAGATTTCCGATTGGTGATCAATTATTTTTGAACCGATTCATTATAGCGCTCTACTGTCAATTTTAATTTTTTCATATACATTTCACTGTTGTGCATAATTTTTATTTTAATCATTTCGATACTTTTAAGTATGGCTTATCATGTTTTTAAGTTAAACCATTCAACTTGTTGAACAGCAGCTTTCTTTGAATTAGAATTATTGATTCAAATATCAGAAGAATTTCCACTTCGCGAAAAACATGGCGAAGTTTCTACATGTTCTGAAAAGTTTTGGAAGTTTTTAATACATGCAACGTTTTTGGGCAACACTTCAGGGTATACCTACAGCCTTTAATACTCATCGTTAAAAGATAATAAAGATGTTAAAATATCAAAAATATTGTGTGGTTAACGAATATCTAATTTTGGATTTTGTCACTTTTTTATTAAAGTCACAAAATAGCAAAATCTAAGAAGAAAAATTTACATTTTTATATAAAAAAAATCAATTATTAGCTGCTTTTTTTGTGTTTGTCTCATTGTTTTTGCTCGTGTTGTTGTTGTTTTGTACGAACTGACAGAGACGAAAGTGGCACCAATGGAAAAGAACTCTACGTCTACACTTAAGATACTATCGAAACACGTGACATGAGAAATAGTTCTTGCTTTACAAGCTACAGTTGTTTAGTGACGCTAGTATTGCCTTTTGAAAAAAAAATTCAAAAACAGGAATATTGCATTTTCATCAAACACTGCTTTTTGAACATAAAACCATCCGAACAATCATTTCAATCGTTGCAGCAATATTATACCAATTTCTATACGTCAAAAACAAGAGTTTATAATTGTTTTGCCGATTTTAAAACTTAACTGTAAAGATAATTTAAAGCAGAAATCGTAATGCGAATGTATAGAATAGTTTTGCATGATGCCAAAACAGCGTTTTTTGGAAAAATGTTTTTTTTTTTTTACAGTTGAAGCTTGTGAAGAAGTATAATTGTAGCAATGTTTGTTCAAGGACTTGTTTGTCATTTTTATTTTTGTTAATTTAGCAGCTATTTAAAGGTTACTTTCGATAAAACTGAATTTCAATATTTAAACTAACCGATTTGTATAAAAAAATTACTAAACGTTAAAAATTGACTGTCAAATACATATTTTGGTAGAACATTTTTAATGTCAATTCAATTTGAATGTCAAAAATGTTGATGTTTTTAAAAAAAATAAAAATAACGACAACTTCTGAAGCTGTTTCTTACTAAATTTTATTAACGAACAAAAATTAGATTTCATCACTTTTTCAGCAACGTTTTGATTTTTTTAAAAAATTGTATTTTAATATCACAGATATTTAAGAAAAAATGTTTTAGAAGAGTGTTTTTAAAAACTAATCTTTGTAATAAATTAAGTTTCTCTCGTAAGTCATTTTCTATGATTTTTGTCCAGGCAAGTTATACCTAACATCTCTAAAATATGTATTTTTTTTATTATAATATGAATCCTATGATTTTGTGACAAAATATTTGAAATTTTATTACATAAATATTCTAAACTTTCTAGGTTCATTCCTCCTGATCAGCTTGAAAAATAATTCCTTGCTCTCTCTCACTCCACTTTTTACTACGTATGCGTACTCAATTTCAGCTAAGCGTTTCATGCTTTTCTGTAGATTCTATTTTGCATTGCAGTCAAAGTATTTTCGCGCCAATTTTGTGACCTTGTTAAATTTCATGTTTGTTAATTCATTTTTTACCAAATCGAAAATATTTTGCATCCACGAAACGTATGAATTGTGCCTATTTCGAATTTTGTTCGCTCCCCGCTCATTTTTCGTTAAAGTGAGGGCAAAAAATAAGATCTGCAAATAAAAATGGACATCGGTAGTGGAAAAATCCAGGCCACCCGCGCTTTAAGGCTCCAAAACAGGCTAAAATAGGTACTGGAACATGTCCCCAAACATCAATATATTTGAAAAAAATAAACTTTTAATAAAATTTTATTTAATGAAATTTTGATTTTGATTGCTAAAAGCACCATGAAAGGTCATTTGAAGCTCAACGTTACACAAAATATTTATCTATTTATTGTGCATAAAAATGTTTGCTCAAGTTAAGAGTGTCCTTTCTGTGAGTCTATCAGTAGAAGCTGTGGTCTTAACATTAGGTTTCGGTCTAGGATTAAGTGTTTATTGTTCTAAAAATTATTTGAACTATTCAATTTTATTGGCTTGAGCATATTTTAGACTATTTTTTGTGAAACACTGAGAAAATTTGCAATTTCAGCTGCTATAATTGATACTTTTTTCCGGAGTGCAATGTTTGTGACGATCAAATGTAATAAAAATTGGTGAAACTCCCTTAATTTAACACTAAAATTGTTACTAATACTCGACTTGTTAATTTTTAAAAACGAACTTACATTTCTATACAGAAAGAGTTGGAATGAGCAAATGGTAACGTATAATGTTACATCTCTCTAGGAGTTTTAAACAACTTCAGGCTGAAGTCTCAATAAATTATAGCAAAAGTTGTTAAAAACATTATTTGGGTTAAACAAGAAGTTAGTTAGTTTTTTGCTTACCTTCAAAAATGTTTTTAAATTCAGATTCTTATCTTACTCAAAGCTTAACACAACGACAGACTGAAGTCTCAATAAATTATAACAAAAGTTGTTAAAAACATTATGCGGGTTAAATTCTTGTTTAGATAGTTTTTTGCTTACCTTCAAAAATGTTTTTAAATTAGGATTTTCTTTTTGAAAAGAATCATTTCGAAATTGTTTTTGAAAGATAATTCGGCATCTAATTATTGTGATGACAAAGAAATGACTTTATTTTTTTTTTTGTCAATCATTTGATCCAGTCTGTACCTGCAGAAATTAAAAAAAAAAATATGTAATTATTTTAAATAAAATTGGTTTTAATTTTAAACTTTATATTTAAATTACTTAACACTAGTTTAATTGGTTTTTTATCAATTGTTTTGAAAATATGATTTTTTTTAAAAGATTGGTATTCAAGAAATTTTAGAAAATATCTGGAATAAATAATTTTATGAATTTAAAAATAAGAAGAAGTATAAAAGACTTACTTTAATTTTTAAATTGTATGAATTTGAAGAGAGTGTTATTTTTCCAATTGAAAATATTTTTGTTCATAAAAGTGTATTGATATAAATTTTTAAAATATTTATATATTTCGTTCCTGGTCTGTTCTTGAGCTTGTTGTTCAAAAAATTAAAGAAAAAAAAAGTAAAAAGGCTGTTCAACGGTCATTAGCAGGACAGCTGTGCCGTACAGATCTGTACAGCGAAAATTTTAAATTAACTCGATAAGACTGTTATATCCAGTATAAAGCATCTGTACGTCTAAAATATTCCTCAAGCGCTTGTTGTAGAGCCACTTTTTGGTATCTTTATAATTAAGACTAAGGTTTTTTTGTGACTTCAGCTCCCAATGTACCAATTTTATTGATTCAGATATCATTAAAAAAAAAACTGAAATAAAATGTTTGTACAAAAGTTCGCTATTTAAACGATTTGAAATTTGGTTTGAGCAGAGCTTATGAATTGATTAAATTTGAGTTTTTCTCAAAACTGAAAATTTTTAACCAAAATTATCTTTTATGCATGCCTCAAATGTCAATTGTGTGAAAAATTCAGTTCAAAATTAAAAAATTGCTCTTTCCGAGCACAAAAAAAAATCTGTCGAATTTTTAAGGTTTTCAAATTTTTTATTGTTTTTCTAAATTTTTTTTTAATTTTCTTTAAAATGTGTTGGCAATTACGATAATTTTCTTTTCACATGTATTTTTAAAGAATTTTTTTAAAATTGTCTTCAGTTGCTTAACGTCTGTGTTTACTAGTGTCCGACCAAATATTTGGCTTCAATAATCGGCATAATCGGTCGATATTTTGACCTACGGCTTCGTCTGAAATAGCCGATTACTATTGCCGAATGTTTTTGCTTCGCTAAACAATTTTTTTTTCTTAGTTTTTTGAATTTTTTTAATTATTCAGTGAACTCCGTCATCAAACAACTTCACATTTGAAACATTTTTATTGTTCATTTTGTGTTTTTCTCCTTTTTTGTTCTTTCATGAGTTGGTGAAAATTTCATTCAAATGTTAAATAAAGCGAGTTCGACTGTTACGTTGTTCCATTTGTTGTGAACTGAAATATAAAAGCCGAGTTAACGCTAGAAATTTTCTCTTAGATTTCAGTTAGTCTTACATTTCTGAAGTTTTTCTCGACTGCATTGAAAATCGATTCAATTTTTTTCTACATTATTCTGATGTCAATAAAACTCAATTAAAGAAAAATTAGAATTTTGCAGAAAAAATGGTTTTTTGTTTTGTACTGAAATGTATATAAAACAAGAGCAAAGAATAAATTTTATAATTTTTTTTAATTGAAAACATTTGTTTGTTATTCGTCTTTGGCTTCGGCAAAAATGCACATTCGGTCGGACACTTATTTTTACCAAATGCCAAGGCAGACAAAAAAAATCTCTGAAATTTAAAGTTCTATATGTGGCAGCAAATATCTCTGCCACTTTTTGAAAAATGTTATTTATTTTTTTTTTTTTTGTATTAAATTGCAATTTATTGACTTAAAAATTATTAAAACATTTTAACCGTTACTTTGTCAGTTATATTTCAACCATTGACTATAAAAAGAATCCATTAAATTGAATGTTTTCTGAAAAACTGGAATAAAAATTGTTTTTGTTGTAAGAGTAAAAAAAATTCAAATATGCATTTTTGATTTTCTTTAATATTATTTAGTATATTTAAGACGAATTTGTTTTTGTGTGGCAAAAAAAATTAATAAATACTATGTGTCATCGAAAAAACAAAGAAGACAGGGCTTTGAATGGCTTTAAAGAAGGGTTGCTTTGAAGATTTTTTATATAACATATGCATATGTCTTTAGCTATAATACAAAACCACCCACCAATATATATTTCTGTCCATTTCTTCATGGATATTGCAACGTTTTCTACTGCTTTTTGATAATATCTGAAGGAATGAGCTATCATTTTAAGATGCTCAAAATAATTTTTTCCAATTTTGTTAATTTCTAAGCATCAAAGCCTTCAATTAGCCATTCAGCTTGATATTATTTATTTTTATTGCTTTTATTGCGTACTAACTGCCTTTGAACGCCACTTGATTAAGTCAAACTAATTAAATGTTACTCATACGCAGTGTTGCGCTCAATATATTTATTAAACTACTGTGCTCAGCAATTAAATTGTAATATATTGGCACTCATACGTTCTGACAGCATTAATTAACTTCAATCATATGCCACTCAATCAGCCCAATCATGAAACATTTTCTCCCGGGAGTTGTAAATGGGAGTATCCGCTTTTAAGATAGCAGTTAAAGATATTTCATTATTTTATTTTACACTCATGAATATTGGCGGTTGATGAACAAAATTGCATTAAAAATTTCCAAAAAGTATTGTAACTTTATTTTAAAAACGGAAACTCCCATTTACAACTCCCGGGAGAAAATGTTTCATGATTGGGCTGAATATAATTTTAGTACTGCTAGTCAATTAAATGTTACTCATACGCACTGTAGTTAACATTCAGCAAGCCTAACGCTAAGCTTAGCTGTTTAATTATAATGAAATAAGAGCTTGCGCTTAAAACAGCTCTCTTCTGCCAAACTATGTTAAAAATTTTGAAGAAACTTCTTGTTCAGTTGCTAGGCATTAGCAAAATTTTTAACTACGACAAACTTCATTGGTATGTATGGCAAAACTTTTGAAAATTCCAACTAATTAAATGAAATACCCGAAAGCATACAAAGCATAACTTTGCCAAATTTAGTTATGTTTAGTTATATTTACATACAAAAATTCTTGGAAACATATAAAAGAAACAGTTCATCATTTCTAGCTTAACCACAAATATGCAAAATTGTTGTGAACACGAAAGTTTTTTAATGCCTAAAATGATTAGATGCAAACATCAAAACTAGGTTGTGCGTTCATTAGTGCTGATGTTTTGTATGCAAAGCAAGAAGCAAGTTTTTATAGTCTTTCTTTTATAGGTATTAATTATTCTAAGCATGTCAAAGAGAATATAAAAAAAAATTAAATAAAACACATCAACAGCTAACTATATGAGCTGTAACTAAGGCTTATGGCTTATTTCAAAAGATAATTCAAGTGTATTTATTAATACTACAACATATGAGCTTTAATTAACTTACAAAATTATTGAAATTCTCTGTAGTCATGCCGTATTTAAATATATAGATAAGCCAAAATATTTAATAAAAACTTAAGCAAATTTAGAAATTGCTATGAGAAAGAAATTGAATATTCTATGCAAATTAAATTTGCATAATATATAAAAAATTTAAATTTATTGGCAACTTTATTTCTGCACACAAAAACGCGAGTTTTTTATAACTTCACTTGGCTTGTTGTTCGTCAAAATTAATAGCGTTTTAAGCTACGTGCTCGTTATAGTATAACGCCCACATTTATCAACAAAAATATTAATTAAATGTTACTCATACGCACGGTGGCACATTTTTTTTTATCGTTTTTATAAATTAACTCACTTTATTTACTCAAATATTAAGTAAGATGCTGTGAAAACATTCTCATAGCATGTCATTTGCACATCTATCAAAATATATATTATTTTATCATGAAAATTAAATATTTTTCATGACGCAAGCAAGCTTTGCCTTTATATCTGCGTCTTTAAATGGCATTTATCACACTGTTTTGTATCTTGCTGTCGACACTTTTTACGCTTCATAAGCTTTATATGCTTTTCACGCGTTGAAATAGGCATTAATGTAGGCATAGACTAGCGAAGACAACAACATTGTGTACAGCAACAACGACAGCAACATTGCCAACAACGACATTGAACACTCGAATGAATATGTTGGCCAAATCTTTTAAATTCAAAGCGACTGTCGAGCAACATAAGCTGTTTGTCAGCAGCACTTAAAAACATGTGGTTCTACTTCAGATTTTTGCTGTTGAACTTCAAGAGCACTGTAGCAGTAAAGTTCATTGTTTTAATTATGTTGTTGTTTGTTGTTGTTGTTGTAATAAAATCTTAGCGCGTGCCAAGCCAAGTGCAATGACCGAAAGTTATAATGAAGTCATTGTTTTATTCGTTATGGTGTATAAAAATTGATTTTGATTTATTATCATTTTGCTTGAAAGTTTATGAAGAGCTTTTGAGAGTTCATAAGACATGGCTGCGTTCATAAATGCTAGCAAGGCAAAGCGTATATTTTATGTTTGAGTGTGTCTGAGAGATGCTTATATGTGTACTTTTTTATATATTGGTATATGGTGCACGCAGTATTGTGCTTTGTGGCTATTATTATTGGCTTATGACATTAATTAATGTTGCTCATACGCAGCGGTGTACATTAAATATTCCTCTTCATTCACGCGGACAGGTTCCTATATTGCTTTGGGGCATCAAATTGATCCAAATTGTTGGACAATTTTGCACAATCTACAAATATTTTGAAAGTTTACGAATTCAAAAAATACAAATGAATAAATCGACGAAGAATTTAAGATCAAACTGTGCCAGAAAAGTTAGGGTTCAATTGTTCTTGGTGTATTATAAGTGTAGCATAATAATTTTCTTGCGTTCCAGTACAAAAAAATGATATATCTGGAAGTTGGTCTGGAAGTTGGTCTACTGCCTTAGTCCTAGTTATTATTTTTATTTTCAGCTTTGATGTAAGGATTTCAGATGATCGACCCGAGAAAGTGTTTTTTTTTTCTTTTGTTCAAAAGTTACTCAAAGATCATAACCTGTGTGTCCGAAGTCCCCAAATGGTGTTAGTTTTATATCAAATGCATGTGTCTGGAAGATTAGGCTTTGCTACATGCCCCGTGGATAGGTCAATTAAAAAGTGGCGCAATATTCTGTAGGCAGATGAAAGAAAACTTGTTTTTTTTTGGTGGAAAGGGTTTACGAGAAAATGTAAAACGTTCAACAAACGTTCAATATAATCTTAGTTTCACTAGAAAAATCTTCAAACATGGTAAGACCAGCTTATATAACTTACATATTTTCTGTTATGGTGTTGGTCATATACATAAACTGGTTTAAAAACATATTGAACCAGCATATTTATGTGGAATATTTGCAGAATATAATGCTGCCTTATGCTGAGTTCAAAATGGCATTAAAATGTATAATGCCACAGCATAACGATCCTAAGCATACAAAGCAAAATGTACAAAATTGGTTTTGCGTCAACAATTTTGAGGTCATATGCTGACCCGATATAGATCCAATAGAAAATTTTTAAGGCTGATATAAAAAAAAACAGCATCAATCGCTAAGCTAAAGAACGTTTAGAAGTAATGAACTGTATTCGAGCTATCCTGGAAGACAATTCTAGACGATAGATGTCAGGAGCTAGTTAATTCGCTGACAATTCAATGTGAAGCAGATGTAAATATTCAATTTCACATTTAATAATATTTTTATTAAATTTACATATTAATATTTCACAGTTTAATTTTTTTTTAATGGAATTTATTTCATTATTTTTTTGAATAATTTAAATTATTTTTATTTATAATTTATTATTTTAATAACTTAAACTTAAGTTTTTACACTAACTGCATTTATTATGTGTGGTGACCGTGGCATGCAGGTTAAGTGTGTGGCTTAGCATGCTGGGAGCCCGGGTTCGATCCCCAGCCGCGGCGAAAAGTTTTTTTCAATAAAAAATTTTTCTGATCGGTCACCACCTCTCTGCAGACAATGGCAAACCTCAGAGAGTAAATAATGCCATGTAAAGCTTCTTGAGAACATGAACTTTAGCCGTTCGGAGTCGGCATAAAACATGTAGGTCCAGTTCTCGGTCAATTCTGTGCAAACATTTAATAACACACACAACACAATTGATCATAAGAAGCTCGGTCAAAGTCCTTTCAAGGGCTGAAATGGCCAATTTGTTTTTTTTTTTTTGCATTTATTATGACATTTGTTTTTTTATAAAATTTTTTTAAATATTTTATTTTTTCTTTTATTTTAAAATTTTGTATTTTTTTTTTTCTTTCTTGTATATTAACTGTGAAGCATTGTTTTTCCAACTTATAAAAAGACTTTGCAAAAAAATGAATATTACATATTTATTTTTTTTTTTAAAATATACAAGTTGTTCGTATCTGTATATCTACATGAGAATTTGAATCTTTGAAAATGCATGTTATTCGTGTGCCTCAGTTCAGTTCAGTTACTAAGCAATACTATCCAAACTTCTCTACGTTTAACTTTAAATTTTAAACTCGTACATATTGATGGCTTTTCTTAATGATATTGATGATGGACCCAACCTGCAATTGATCATCATATAATTCTTAACAGGTTTTAGAATAGAAAAGCTCAAGTAAGCTCAGTTTATTGCAACTGGTGCGACTCCTCGCTGTATAACCTTTTTCTCGTTTCACCACATCTTCTTTTTGGCTCAGTCTTTCGCGCTTTTGAGCATTATACATTCGCTCTGGTTGCTAAACTGCTGAAACCTCGCTTTCTTTAAGCTTTTTGGCCACCTCTTATTTCAGAAATTACCTGTTAATGACAAAATTTATGATTGCTATTTATTACTTTAGCCAAAAGTTATATCTGGCGATTTAAAACCTTAAAGCAAGATTTCTCTTAAACACTGAGATCGGAGGTAGAGGATTATCGCTTATGACCATAAATTTCATTTTATTCGATCTGCAGTCCAAACCAGTGTTACTAGAGTGACGAACTGAAATTTACCACATTTTGTGAACATATATAAAACTTTCGAAGAAAATTCTAAAAAAAATGAAAATAATTTTAAAATGATTAACAGCCGTTATAATTCACTTCACTACTTCCACAATAAAAAGTTTCATACAAGCCTTGGACAACTTTTTTCATCCTATCACTATTAAGTTCTTCAATCCACGAATTGGAATGTAATTTTTTTAAACGGTTTTTACCAGTTTACCGGTTTTTACCAGTTTTCCATACCAAGGTCAAGTGTAAGGTCATCAAAATTTAAGAATAAAATGTTGATCTTAACAAGTCAAACCATTTTGCAAAATAAATTTTCGAACATCTTAGCCATTATGAAATTTATAAACGATAAAGTGTCTCAAAATGATAAGGTATGTGCATAAAAATTGAAATTGCGAAAAAACATATAAAAGCTCCATCATTAAATTGCTTTTGATGTTAAGGTAACATTCTTTTTCAAATTTAAAAAATAAAAAATCAAAAAATTTATGCTTTTTTTGAGATATTAGCAAATACATTTTTTTTTTAATTGGTTAGCAACCCTAACATCCAAAATTTTAAAATTATATATTTTTTTCAAAAAGTTATTTTCAATACCTTTCCAACGGTACCTTATTTATAAAAATTGGATAAAAACTGACGTAGATACAATTAATTGAAAATTTCACGTTTTCGGACGATTTGCAGAATTGAGAGGTCCATAACTTTTCAACGAATGGCGATAAAAAAAAAATAAATGAACTTATATTCTTAGAATTTTAATAGGAATCTTTAGCCCAAAAGCAAAACAAATCGAAAGCCATGAGACGGACCCGTTTTGCGTTATGCTTGGAGTGGGCGTAAAACAAAAAAAGTTAATCAAATTAAATTGATAGGAAAATGTAGCTTCATAAATTTTTTTTTATATATATGTATTGTTGAAAAATATTAAGTTTTAGTTAGTGTTATTATTGTTTTATTACTAATGTTAATATACGTATGATTTCAGTTATTAAAGAAATCAGTCATTAAAGATTGATTGGAAATTCATTTGTACGGCTTCTTCATGAAGTTCTCTTAAAAAAATCGTTTTTGAGCATTCAATGTTATTTTGGACTGCCCACTAAAAGCATGTGTTTAGACAGTTTATTGCATTCAAATGCTTCATTTTTGGACAGGTATCGGTTGAAATAATTTTTTTATTGTCTCCGTCATTCAGTGGTCATTCAGTCTCTCTCGTCTAAAGCACTATCATTATTCCATTCCATTAAAACGCTCACATCAAAAGCAACATTTGGAAATGTGCTGTACAACATATTCAAGATGGTTCTAATTGCATTAACCTCCTTATTTTTTCTAAGGACGGAAAGTGAAACATCATTGAACCCATCTTCATTAAAAATCTTTTCCCAACATTTTTTCAATGAGTCGTTCAATACCTTTTTCCAAGCCAGACCAACCAATGACACAGCTTCGAATAAAGTGGTCTGTTTTAGACTTATTTCCAAAATGTCAGTAGAAGTTCCTATTCTTGAACTTATATTAAAGTTCTTCCTATATAATACAATTTCAGCAACCTTAATGCATTTTGGTTCATGGGTTAAATTAGCTAAGTAACACTTGGAGATAAATGCATATCCAAAATTTTCCCATCTTCTATCTCTTTAACCAATTCCTCTGCAGGTGTATGGCTTGGAGCAATATCTAAGAATAGAAACGCCTTCTTTTTAAGTTGTTTGTTTTCTAGAAAACATTCCACCTGAAAAGAATTCACATTGGGTATAGAATCAAGGAAATATATGTACTAAATTTTTCGACAAACCTCTGGAACAAAAATGTCGAAAAATCACTCATCCAAGCCTACTTGGAGCTTGTATACTCAATAGGCAGGACCTTATTTCTAAATGACCTCGGCTTTTGTGCTTTTCTCATGAAGAATGGTTTCATCCTCTTTGTTCCTTTCGCATTTGCACTAAGCAAAAGTGTTATTCTTTTCTTTGAAACTTTACGGCCAGGTGCATTTGTTTCGCCTGAACGAACAGCGGTTTTGTCCGGCAATATTTTCCATAGAGGCCAGTTTCAATTGCATTGAGTACTGTTTCACGTGAAAGGGTTTATTTTTTATGACTCAGCCAATTTATGTATGAATGGAGCCACAAGATCTTTCGACAACGACAATTTTTCCCCCAATTTTCTTTAGTAATCTTACTCCATACTTCTTCACGCTTTTTGAACTTGGAAGAATTATCCATCGCAGAAGAAAACTTTTCCTCATAATATTTCTTATGACACTCAATAGCTTTGGTTTTCAACTGCACAGCACTGCCAGGATTGTAGGATTTTTGTTGGACCAAAAACCATTGATGAAGCGCTTCCTTCATTTTCTGAAACTTGCCTTTTTTCATAGTGAAGCGGCATTTTCCTTCGTTCTTAGAAGTGCTTAAGAGTTCACGTTTTTGATTTTTTATTGCACAAATAGTTGATTGAGACAACCCGTATTTCATGGATATCTCATGTAAAGACTTTCTTTTTTTTGCCATATGGGACAATGCTTATTCTTTCTTGGCAATAAATTAGTTTTTTTTTTAATTTGTCTATTTCTTCACAAAAAAACTATAATTTCAATCAAAAATTATGCATCCAACAGTAGACCGTACCACCTCCTATGCAAAAAAAAACAGTGCGCCGTAAACCAGCGAATGTGGCGCATTTGTGCAAGACAATTACGAAAAAATTTTTTTTTTTTTTGACCGAACGTAGGGATCCAACAGATATCGAAACACAATGACAATTAAGAAGAGAAGACAAAACAAAACAAGAACAAAAAACAAAACAAAACAAGTATGTTAATTTGAAAAAAACGTTATTCGTATTATCAAGCGTATTATAATACGATTATACGATTCATATTATGGAGTCTCTTATGCAAAAAATATTACATCCGTATTATTGGACGTCAACTGTACTACCGAATACCATAATCTCCAAGTACCATGGTACCATGGAAATCATGATTTCTCGATATTGTTGACCGAATACAGTCATTTCCTTATAATGTTACCGAATACCATCATTTCCAAAACAGATTTCCGAATACCTTCATCATAGCAAAAGATCACCAAAAACCGACATTTCCGAATAATGTTAGCCAATACCATTTTTTCCAAATAAGATTACCGAATACCGTAATTTCCGCCTAATATTACCAACTTATCCGAACACCAATACTGTCGAATACCATTATCACCAATTAACAGAATTCAATATGATATTGAACATCGACTTATAATACGCTCGACCGTCATCAACTGTTTACTACTGTTTTATGTGTATTATCATAAGTAATAGTATTAAGTTAATCGAATTTACAATAAAGATTGAAAAAATATCATACTTCAACTGTCTACTTAATTACTAAAGCTAAAGTGGTTCCTTCAGGGAACCCTTGAGTGGCTGAGCCTTGCTTCAGCCTAAGAAACAACCACGCCACATAAACACGTAACTAAAAGACCTACAGAGTGCTACAGAATACCCCAGGGTTAGACATTAGTTTTCTAATATGCGAACAAAAAAACCAAAAGTTTCCGGAACACTCTCACTGTGAATCCTACCAGGCACAACTATGAATCTTAACAATTTAGATACCCAGCCATCCAGGGAAATACATACCCAAAAATTTCATGAAAAACTGTTCAGTTATGTAGGATCAGATGAGTGACATATAACTTAGCAAGGTTGTAGGGTTGTAAGAAAAAAAAAAAATTATAAAATTCCAATTTACAAGATTACAAAACCTTGGTTCTAATCGGTACACTTTTGCCATATTGGCACCCAAGTTTGGTGAAAAGGCAAACATTTAACGAAAATAGTTCATAGCTTCCCTTGGGTGTCGCTAAAAGGGTTAAACAAATTACCAGCCTCTACATTTTTTACACTTCCAAAATTTCATACCAACATAGGCAGCCTCTATTGGTCTCCTTATACTTCCTCCAAAAATTCAGGTTTTTTTTTTTGAAAAATCATTTTAATTGTGTTACTGTGGACACTTATGTGGCAAAATTATGACCAGCTCATATTAATATTTATTTCCCAACATTTTTTTTTTAACTCACTACCTCCAAGGTGCAACTCTTCTGGGGACACTTTGCGGTAAATGTATGCTAGTTCATATTAATATTTACTTCCTTTCTGACATTTTTTCTGAACTTACTGCCTACCTCCTAGTTGCAACCCTTCTGGAGGTTCCCCCACAAAAATATACGAAAAACATGAGAAGAATGACAATAAATAGTTGTAAGCTTCCCCGGATTGGTGTCTAGAGAAGTCAATTGTATGATCAACAAACAAAAAAAAAAAAAAAAAAAACAATTTGGCCATTTCAGCCCTTGAAAGGACTTTGACCGAGCTTCTTATGATCAATTGTGTTGTGTGTGTTATTAAATGTTTGCACACAATTGACCGCGAACTGGACCTACATGTTTTATGCCGACTCCGAACGGCTAAAGTTCATGTTCTCAAGAAACTTTACATGGCATTATTTACTCTCTGAGGTTTGCCATTGTCTGCAGAGAGGTGGTGACCGATCAGAAAAATTTTTTATTGAAAAAAACTTTTCGCCGCGGCTGGGGATCGAACCCGGGCTCCGAGCATGCTAAGCCACACACTTAACCTGTATGCCACGGTCACCACTGTATGTTCAGCTCTCTTTATTTTTGTATCTCCAACATTACTAGGCTCTATCGGACTCCCTTCTGAGTCTCCCCTAAAAAATGCACGTCTTTCTTAAAACCGGGATGACACTTAATGGGTCAAATGTCTCATTAACTTATATTATTTGAGTTCACCGAAATTTTTCTTGGCCTCACTCAACCCCTTACTAAAACCCTTCTGTAGGTGTTTCTACGAAAAGGAATCAAAAAATTAAGAAAAATTGTTGAAACATAGTTCATGACTCTATAGGGGTGGCCTTTGGTGAAGTCAAAAGTATGCTTAGCTTTTACTATTTTGAAATATACATGTCTTCTGAACATGCAAAGTCTCTATCAACTAAGTTGAGGAGAGCCATGAACTACTTTTAGACATTTTTCTTAAATTTTCGTATTTTTTGTAAGGTGACATACAGAAGAGTGTCAGATATGAGTAGGTTTAATTCAGACAAAAATGCTGGGGGCAAAAATTAGTATGAACTGGTTATACTTTAGACCCATCTACTGGTCATTCCGACACAGTAACAACGATTTTTCAAAAAAGGTGCATTTTGTAGGGGGAGACTCAGAAGGCAGTCCATAGAGGCCAGTTATGTTCGTATAAAATGTCAAGGATGAACAAAAAACCAGTACTCGATAATACATATGATCCCTCTAAAGGTCATCCCTGAGTTGATATGAACTTTTTTCGGCATTTTCTGAGGTTTCCATATTGTTTTGTTGGGTGACCTCCAAAAGGATGACAGATAGAGCGGAGGTGATATGAACTTTTTTAGACATTTTTTTTTAAGTTTCCACTTTGTTTTGTAGGGTGATCTCTTATCTTAGATCATGTATATTTGAACCATCTAGGGGTCACCCGGGATAGTTTTTGAATTATTTTTCGTAATTTTTCTAAAGTTTTCGTATTATCTGTAGGAGGAGCTCCAGAAAAGTGGCAAATCGAGGATAGGTGTTCAAGAAAAAGGTTAGGGAGATGATATCAATGTCAGCAGGTAATACATTGGACCTCTCTTAGAGTACTCAAGGGGAACTATGAACTATTTTTCTAAGGTTTTCAATGTTTTTAAGTTTCAGTTTTTTTAAATAATATTGATAATTTAACGTAATAATGTATATAATTTCAGAAAAAATGTTGGGGGGTAAAAATTATAATTTTTTTGAGAAAATACTTCTTTTATTTATTTAATAAAACATAATAGAAAATATTTCCTTTTTTCATGTGTACCTTATATTATTTAACATATTGCCACATCCGTTACATTTTACAGTAACGCCCGTTACGTTTCAAAATCGATGTGCAAAACTTGCCATCATGGTTTTTTTTTGGATAATTTTATAGAATTCACTAGAAATCTCAAAAAATGTAAGAACTACTATTTTCTAATGTCACAACCGTTACATATTTATTTAGATATAAAAGGGCATTTTAAGCAGGTTTTTAAAATACAACGGTCAATATGTTGCCGAAGGGTCTTCAGAGTTTTCAATAAATGCAAAGAATTTATCAAAATCTGTCAAATCCGTTCCTTTAGAATGACCCAATAAAAATAGTGAAAAATTAAGAAATTTATAACAACTGAGAAATATTTCAAAAATATTTTAAAAATAGTTGCTGACTGAAATTTGTCACAGCCGTGACTCTGGAATGCCCTGGAATAAAAACAAAAAAAAAATTTTGGCCGGAACATTCTTTTGGCCGGAACAAATTGAGACATATGCAGCCCAATCATGAAACATTTTCACCCGGGAGTTGTAAAAGGGAGTTTCCGGTTTTAATATAGCAGATAAAGATATCTACTATTTTTATTTAACACTCATAAATATTAGCGGTTGATGAACAAAATTCATTACAAATTTCCAAAAAGTAGTTTCATTTTATCTTAAAACCGGTAACTCCCTTTTACAGCTACCGGGAGAAAATGTTTCAGGATTGGGCTGATTAAAAAATGAACCTAGGAGCTCAATTTTAAATAAGGTTTTGAAAGAAAACAAAGAGAAAAATAAAAAACAAGTATTTTGTTTTAAAAAAAAACTCTTAAGGTTAGATAAAAGTTTGCTTACAACGAAATTTGTTTTTAATAATTTCGCATTTGTTAAAAATTTGTTACAGCGAGAAATTTTTGAATTTTTTTACATTTGATAAAAATTTACTTAAAACGGAAAATTTTTGCATTTTTCTCCATTAATGACAATTGGTACATGCACAAAACAAAATGTTTGGTGAAAATATTCAATTTAAAAAAAAAAAAAATTAAAAATGAATTTTTTAAAAAAAAATTAAAAATTAATATTAAAAAAAAAAAAAAATTAAAATTCGACCTGCAAAAACTCTGCGAAAATAAGAATAAAAATGGGATTTAAAAAAAAAATTTTTGTAATCAAAGATGCGAAAATTTAAAATAATTAAAATTGATAAATAATAAAAATTTAATTAGCAAGTTTCTTAGATATGTATGTAATATGTTTTATTTATAGATGTTTTGGACGTGTACAAATTTTAAATTGAAGCATTTTTTATTTGTGTTTATTTGTGACTAAATAATTAATTAAATACTTCACTGCAGTATAAACGAATTTTTTTTTGCAATATATTTTTCAGGTGCTACTTTTTTAAACGAAATGCTTAAATTTAACATTTTAATTTGAATTCGTTGAACCTTTTGAATTTCAATTAAAAAGGTATGCATTATTCATTAGTTCACAGCGTAAACAAATTCAAATGGTCACAGTAATTGAAGTCAGCATGACTAAATTAAGCTTTAAATTTTCAATTTATTTGAAACTTTTATATCAATAGCGAAATTTTTATATTCACGTCGACTCTTTAAATTATATAAAAAATTTAAAATACAATTGATTTTAAGCATAGAAAATTTGTGCTTTACTCAATGACACTCTTATCAATAAGAGCTTATTCTGGCTGCACTATTAAATTCTCGATTTTGCCCAATCAACAAAATTGAGAATGTACAAGAGCTCATTAACGGCGAAGTGAATGTGAACATGTTGGCCTTGTTTAGTTTTGGTTATCATGTTCCATTTTCATGTTTTGCCTTTTCATGAATGAAGGCCTGTCAGTGTTTCATAGTAAAGCTCGGCATGTAGCAATGTTTTTGTTTGTTGTTTTTTTTTCTGACCTTCAACTACCTTCAGCAACCCTTTTGGGGTGTGTTTTTCATAAAAAAACAAAAACATAAAAACACACTTTCATGTCGTTCCTGTTGTTTTTCTGTTTTTGGCATAGAGAAAATGGTTTTATGTCGCATCTCAAATAGTGGCAAAAAAACTTTAGAGCTTATTTATTTTTTGTGTGTGGTTTGAGAAATTGTTTTGAGTTAAATTTAATGAAGCAATTTTCTATATAAAGACCATCTAAATTATGTTCTAGCTTATTAATATTTGATTGTGTGCCTTAATAAACATTTGGCCCGCAGTAAGCGTTACATTATTTCACCAAGCCTTATGTTTTAAAAGCCTAGAAATAAGCTTCTGAGCACTATTGGCAGACAGCCTTAAAGCTTTGTCTGTTTTAGCTGCAAAAATAGAGGGAAAAATTCATGCACTTCATTTAAAATGCTTTAATTTTTATTATCACCACTTCAAGGACTTTACAAAAGCTGCTATTTACTTCACTTTGTCAATGAACCATTACAAATAAGCTTGCAGAAAAAAAAAACAAGAAAAAATTGTGTTGTTTTAAGTACCACTTCAGCGCAAATTGCCAAAAGATCTCATAAAATTATTATTGAAAATGTTTAAGCTTGTCGTCTTCAATGGCTATTTTAACAATGTGGATTGCTTTATTGATTTTCAGCTAGTCCTGCATAAGTTTCATTTCGTAGAGGCAACAATAAAATATGTTGAAAAAAAGTGCAGCTCTGGCGTGTGGAACAACGTTAAAGCAATAAAAATCAGCCTTGCAGAGTTCAAATTGAAAAACAGCAACTTTTTATGGCAACTTTTATTTGGCAACGCATGTGGCTATTTTTTTATAATTTGATTTTTTTTTTTGTTTTTTTTTTTTTTTTTTGTTCGAGTAACTGCTCTTTCGTTGATTTTGTGTTTGTTGCTGCCTTGGCTGCGGGCTAAACAAACTGCTGTCTGGCTCAGAGCACAAGAAAAAAAACTTGCCAAGTTGATAGAAAAATAAAAGCGAGAGTGTTGGCGTGAATGCAGAAGTAAATAAGTGTGAGTGTGTCTTTATTTCCAGCAGCAGCAGCGGCAGCTGTTTATTGTAGCTTTTTTGATTTTTTTCCGCTAGTTTTTTCTTCTCTGTCACAAAATTCAATCGACAAAATAACACGTGAAGACAGAAGGCCAAAATAAACAATCGCAGCTTAATTGCGCGAAAGTTTCAGCTGTACATTCAGCTTTGCTTTAAGTTGGTCCATACTTGCCACAGTTCAATGGAATTTCAGTAAAAATGAAATTTCAGCTCTAATATTTCAGCATTTATTGAATAAATATTTATAAGGAACATATTTAATGCTTTAACTTGAAGAAAAACATAAAAAATCATATGAAAATATCTTCGAAATCAAAATCAAAATCAAAATCAAAATTAAAATCAAAATCAAAATCAAAATCAAAATCAAAATCAAATTCAAAATCAAAATCAAAATCAAAATTAAAATCAAAATCAAAATCAAAATCAAAATCAAAATCAAAATCAAAATCAAAATCAAAATCAAAATCAAAATCAAAATCAAAATCAAAATCAAAATCAAAATCAAAATCAAAATCAAAATCAAAATCAAAATCAAAATCAAAATCAAAATCAAAATCAAAATCAAAATCAAAATCAAAATCAAAATCAAAATCAAAATCAAAATCAAAATCAAAATCAAAATCAAAATCAAAATCAAAATCAAAATCAAAATCAAAATCAAAATCAAAATCAAAATCAAAATCAAAATCAAAATCAAAATCAAAATCAAAATCAAAATCAAAATCAAAATCAAAATCAAAATCAAAATCAAAATCAAAATCAAAATCAAGGTCAAGGTCTAGGTCAAGATCAAGATCAATTACATTTTTCTGAGTGGGGTTATGAGTTACCCCGTGTGGCCGCTAAGGGTTAACAACGTGACATATAGTATTGAAATTACATGAAAATTATAATAAGATCACATAAAAATTACATTAAATTCATATCAAAGTCCAAAAAAATTATTTAAAAACTGTAAATCAAGGCAATATCACATCAATGTCACATCAATATCAAATCAATTATATATCAATATTGCTACAGATTTGCATCAGTATAACATCAAATCACATTAATATCACATCAATATCATATCTATATCACATCAATATCACATCACTGTCATATCAATATCACATCAATGCAACATATTTTTTGCTTCAAAGCTCAAATATCACGTAAATATCTCATAAAAATTACACCGAAGTCAATGAAAGTAACATAAAAATTGTACAAAAACAAAATCGATCACATCAATGTCACATAAATAGGTATCATATCCATAGCACTTCAATATCGAATCACTGTCATATCAATATCACATCAATATCGTAACAATATCACATAAAATTTGCTTCAAAGTTTCAACATCACATCATTGTCATATAAATATCAAATCAAAATTACGTCAAATTCTCTGTTGAATCACATCAATGTCTCATCAATCAAATATTAATACTGCTACAGATTTGCATAAATAAAACATAAAATCACATAAATATCACATCAATATCATATCCATATCACATCAATATCACATCACTGTCGTATGAATATCACATCACTGCAACATATGTATTGCTTCAAAGCTCAAATATCACGTAAATATCACAAAATAATTACGACGAAGTAATATCAAAGTAACATAAAAATTGTACATAAACAAAATCGTTCACATCAACATCACATAAATAGGTAATATCATATCAATATCATATCAATATCATATCAATATCATAACAATATCATATAAATATCATATCAATATCATATAATATCATATAAATATCATATCAATATCATATCAATATCATATCAATATCATATCAATATCATATCAATATCATATCAATCTCATTTAAATCTCATATCAATCTCATATCAATATCATATCAATATCATATCAATATCATATCAATATCATATCAATATCATATCAATATCATATCAATATCATATCAATATCATATCAATATCATATCAATATCATATCAATATCATATCAATATCATATCAATATCATATCAATATCATATCAATATCATATCAATATCATATCAATATCATATCAATATCATATCAATATCATATCAATATCATATCAATATCATATCAATATCATATCAATATCATATCAATATCATATCAATATCATATCAATATCATATCAATATCATATCAATATCATATCAATATCATATCAATATCATATCAATATCATATCAATATCATATCAATATCATATCAATATCATATCAATATCATATAAATATCATATCAATATCATATCAATATCATATCAATATCATATCAATATCATATCAATATCATATCAATACCATATCAATTTCATATTAATATCATATCAATATCATGTCAATATCATATCAATATCATATCAATATCATATCAATATCATATCAATATCAAATCAATATCATATCAATATCATATAAATATCATATCAATATCATATCAATATCATATCAATATCATATCAATATCATATCAATATCATATCAATATCATATCAATACCATATCAATTTCATATTAATATCATATCAATATCATGTCAATATCATATCAATATCATATCAATATCATATCAATATCATATCAATATCATATCAATATCATATCAATATCATATAAATATCATATCAATATCATATCAATATCATATCAATATCATATCATATCAATATCATATCAATCTCATATAAATCTCATATCAATCTCATATCAATATCATATCAATATCATATCAATATCATATCGATACCATATCAATATTATATCAATATCATATCAATATCATATCAATATCATATCAATATCATATCAATATCATATCAATATCATATCATATCAATATCATATCAATATCATATCAATCTCATATTAATATCATATCAATCTCATATAAATCTCATATCAATCTCATATCAATATCATATCAATATCATATCAATATCATATCAATATCATATCAATATTATATCAATATCATATCAATATCATATCAATATCATATCAATATCATATCAATATCATATCAATATCATATCAATATCATATCAATATCATATCAAAATCATATCAATATCATATCAATATCATATCAATATCATATCAATATCATATCAATATCATATCAATATCATATCAATATCATATCAATATCATATCAATATCATATCAATATCATATCAATATCATATCAATATCATATCAATATCATATCAATATCATATCAATATCATATCAATATCATATCAATATCATATCAATATCATATCAATATCATATCAATATCATATCAATATCATATCAATATCATATCAATATCATATCAATATCATATCAATATCATATCAATATCATATCAATATCATATCAATATCATATCAATATCATATCAATATCATATCAATATCATATCAATATCATATCAATATCATATCAACATCATATCAATATCATATCAATATCATATCAATATCAATATCGATATCATATCAATATCACATCTATATCATATCCACATCACATCAATATCACATAAATTTTTTTCTCAAATTACATAAAATTAATTGTTTTCAAACAAGATATCGGTATCACATTGAATTTACATAAAACTAATATCAAAACATCACATACACATCACGTTGAAAATACATTCAATCAAGATCATATCCAAATCACATCAATATCATATCCATGTCACATCAATATCATATCCACATCACATCAATATCACATAATTTTTTTTCTCAAATTACATAAAATTAATTGTTTACAAACATTATATCGGTATCGCATTGAATTTATATTAAAATAATATCAAAACATCATATTCACATCACATTGAAAATACACTCATATTAAAACATTACTATTTTCACAATGACATCTCAGCATATTAAAACAAAATAATTTTGACATTATCTTTATGTATTCTTCATTCCGCAAACATGTTTTTTTCAACCATAAAAATTACAAAAGTAAAAAAAAAACATTTTTATTTAATTTTCACATAATTATTGCTCATAAGTATTGGTTCAATTACAACAGCAGCGTACAGCTGTCCACAGTTAAACAATTATGAAGATAAATATACGCACAGCTTGTAATAATATTTTTTTTGTTGTTTTTTTTTTCTTATGTTCATGCATTTATTAAATTTTTTTGCCCACAAGCTTTTATTAATTCATACATCATGCTGTCAAATTTTTTATACATTCTCTGCCATATTATTTTTTTTCGAAAAATGACGAATAATAAATAAATCCATGTGCTATAAAATGAATTCCAGCGAATAAATGCATAAATTATTGACGTCATATTGTATGATACAAAAATAAAAAAATATATAAAAATATTTTGTTGTTGCTTTATAACTGGCTGCCTCGCTGGCAGACAACAGCACGTTAATAAGTGAGGAATACAATACAACGCAGCTGGCTTGAATGGCTCTTATGTAGTAAGCTTTAAAGCATTGTCTAGTCTCTATAAAATTCTTTAGTGTTCTTAATAATGCAGCAATGTATTTTGTGACAGTTGTCAAGGTTGTGGTCACTTTGGTTGCTTAGCTACCAAGTGCATTTGCATGAGGTGCATTGTCAGTTGCTTGATTAATTATTCATTACTTATTCATTACTGAAATGCTACAAACGGCAGCTTGACTTTGATGTACTAACATTAATATGCTCAAGTATTTAATAGCGGCACTTCTCATGGCTACGAGATGCATACGTCTCTTGATGAAGCTTTTTTGTAACTTAAATTTTTTAATAAGCATCTGATTTTATGACCTACCGTGTATTTCATTCAAATATGTGTGAATGTACGCGCTGGCGTATGAGTGATATTTAATTACTCAACGCAGTTAAAAACACAAAGTGCTGCCTCGGGTGTTTTGTTTATTAAAGCTTTAACTTAACGCATTTAACAGCTTTTTGATAACAACAAGTAAACTTTAAAATTCAAGCCATTTTTAAGTCGGCTTAACTGTGCAAATTTTAGACTAACAACCAAAGTGCTTTTAAATAGCTAAGAAAAGAAAACGCTTGTTACGCTACACCTGTTCGATGCTAATTTTGAAGGTTATTCGACCTTCGAAGGTTAAACCTTTGGTAAGTATTAGTGTAAGTTTTGCCTTAAACTAGCCTTTTTGTTTAATAACGATAAAGTTACGTGCTATCACTGCTATGATGTCAACGCTTGAACTTGAACTGCCTTAAGGCCATTATATCTACCTTAGTGCTGTCCTCACACACATTCAAAGCCTCTGAAGCGTCTATGTTTTGTGCTGCGTCTACCGGGCGCTAAAGCACCAACATCTATTTTAATTAGAAATTCTCATAATTGTGCCGCCGCCACTCAATTTAAGTGCAATTAAAACTGTCCACAAATTAGATTTAGGTAATTTGCTAAATTATGACCAGGCTTTGCGACGCTGTGCTGTTCTACAAAATAGCCCAAAAAAAAAAAAACCAATGGCAACCAACAAATGCTGGTTGCGCATTTCCTACCGAGCACAAAACTTGCTAACTTAAATGTGGTCGCTTATTTTGGGAATACCAAAAGCCGAAAGGCACTTCAATAAAGCTAAGTGTTGTACATTTATGGTGAGTGAACAGCGCGGTAGGGAAGGTTTGTGGCATGCGCGTGTAGCTAGCAGCACTTAAAACATTCAATTAACAAATGCAGCGCACACAACAGCCAAATCAACAAAAACCACAACTTAAAATAAAACAACAAATAAAACTAAAAAAACCATTCAACCTGCGCTATAAAGTTGTTTAAAGTTTGTTACTCGACACAAAACTTGTTCGAAATACTACAGAGAATTCTTTGAAAACAAAAAAAAATATTTTAATTAACAGCCACTTCATGAGTTGTTCACACAAAAAGCTACATGAACATTTAGGTGCAACAAATAGTAATAAATTTGTAGGTTGATGTTGAACTTGTGTAAATTATTGTCCATTATTTTAATGTGTGGAAGACCTACAATTTTTTGTTAAATTTTTAATTTTGTATTTTTTGTTTTTCATATCAAGTTCATAAAAATTGCTTATTTAAAACCTTATTGAATTTAATTCTTAAAATAACTATAGCAAGAAAGTTCTATCAAATGCTGTCAAGTTTTTCAAAGGTTTTATAATCATTCAAAAACCCTGAAATCACGAATTTAAATTCCTCACAGTAGTCCAAGGCTAAAAGATATCATACATGTACAATTTTTCTTCCTCTTTGTCAAAATATGCAGATTCGGTCATACATTTCGTTGACAAAAATTTCATATAAATTAAATTTCATTCCAAATTCCCGCATGGTCGGAAATGTTTAGAAATGTTCACCAAGTTTTTGATTCAAGAAATTTTTATTTTTCAAATTTTCTGGAGCAGCATGTTTTTTTTTATAAATCATTGACTTTTTTCGTCAACAAAGTTTTGTTAAAACAAAATAACTGTTGAAAGGCAGTTGCTTTAAAGCTGAGTTATGTCACTTCACGTTCATTTAATTAGCCTCAAACCTTTGCCAAATAAAAATATTTGTTGTTTTCCACGTTTTAGCACCAGGGACCGAAAATAACTGTTATTTTACAATTTTCGAATGAAAAAGACACAATGAAAAAATTGTCGAAGGACATTTTCAAATATAACATTATGATACAAATAGCCTCAGCTTCACGAATATTTAGAGCCTTTTAAATTTTCGACTGATTCTATAAAAGTAAAAAAATAACTGGTATTTTTTGCCTTTAATTTTTTCAGGCAAAAATAACAGTTACCTTTGACTTATATTTTATCGGTCAAAAATAACAGTTATTTTGTGACTTTTATGTTTTCGGTCAAAAATATCAGGCAATCTGTGTTTTTTTTAAAGGCCGCTTGTCCGATTAAAAAAGTATTGATACCATTTGTAAAACGTGCTCACAGATGAGACCAAAATTATGCTATCGATAGTTTTTTAGTCAGTAAAATGGCCTTTGAAAAAACACAAATTGCCTGATATTTTTGACCGAAAAAATAAAACGCAGAAAATAACTGTTATTTTTGACCGATAAAATAAAAGTCAAAAGTAACTGTTATGTTTGCCCGAAAAAATATAAAGCACAAAATAACTTTTATTTTTGTCGGAAAAAATAAAAGTTGAAAAATAACAGTTAATATTTAATATTTTTGATAAAAATCATAACCGGTACGGTCCCTGTTTAGCACACATTTGTTAATTAGTTAGCGATGTATATAAAATACTTTTAACAACATAGAATTTTTTTTCATGCACAACAACAGTAATTTGGAGGTCCAATGTACCTGTCTTGGAAGATATTCAATATTTCGGAAGATTTAATTTTCAATATTTTGGAAAGTATCAGTGAGTGATTCAGTGATTGAATAAAATAAAAACAACGTATGTCAGATTTGTCAAAGTTTTCACCGTAAGAAATTAAAATTATGATTCTTTTAAGCTTTTAATTCATATATTTAGTGTAAATAAAAGTTAACAGACGCTCTGGGCGGTGAAACAAGGGCAATGTGAAATCTTCACTAGGGAACAAAACGTGTTCCAACCATCAAGGCATTCATATTAAAATAATGTCCTCAAAATGCAGACAAAACATGACTATCATAATTCCAATCTCATGAAAAACATATCAATATGACATCAAAACTATTTAAAAATCAAGCCAAAGATGCGTTAAAATTGCGATAAAATAAAATGTAAGCCTTATTGATGTCACATAAATATCACATCACTATCACAACAACATTACATCTATATCACTATTTAAAAATCAAACCAAAAATGCGTTAAAATTACGATAAAATATAAGCTTTATTTATGTCACATCAATATCACATAAACATCACATCTATATTTCTATTTAAGAATCAAGACAAAGATGCGTTAAAATTACGATAAAATAAAATATAAGCCATATTGATACCACATCACTATCACATCAACTTCACATCACTATCACATCACTATCACATCACTATCACATCACTATCACATCACTATCACATCACTATCACATCAATATCACATCACTATCACATCACTATCACATCATTATCACATCACTATCATTATCACATCACTATCACATCACTATCACATCACTATCACTATCACATCACTATCACATCACTATCACATCACTATCACATCACTATCACATCACTATCACATCACTATCACATCACTATCACATCACTATCACATCACTATCGCATCAACATCACATCTATATCATACCAACATCACAAAAGTTTTCATATAAAAATTACAAATCACATAGGTTTTACACATATATTCCATTATATCACGTACATTACACATCAACATCACATCAATAATGCATCATCATCATACTAATGTCGCAAAAATATTTTACCAATATTATATAACAGCAACGCCGAAATCAGAAAACTAACGCTTAAATCACATCAATATCACATCAATATCATATCGCTAAGTCATCAATTTTATATATGTATATATCACTTTAATATAACAATAAAACATCACTATACCATCCAAATTGGTTAAACATAATTATAATTATGTATACAGATAATTAACATCACAATAATATCACAATAAAATTACATTGAGAAATCACGTCAAAATAATAACTAAATTTCATAATAATCATAACATTGACTATTTATCACCACATCATTTTATCATCACTATTATATAAATATTACATCAATATCTCATTGAAAAATATCAAAGTCACGTCAAGGTAACGATAAATGTTCCATAAATTTCACAAGAATATAACATCACCATCACATCTGTATCACATCAGTATCAATAACTGTCCCATCAATAAAACATTAACAAAAATATTACAAAAAATATCTCATCAAAGCACATCGAAGTCAAGTCAATATTACAACTCGAAGGCATATGCATCATATCGTACAAATATCAATTAAATTTCACATCACAATCAATAAGTATCACTATAAGTATAAACTAAATGTCCTACCAAAATCACACCAATACAAAAGCAATATCACTCCAATATCTCAAAAATTATACATTTAAATCAAAGTCACATCAAACTAATGTCAAAATTATATATCAATACCACATGATAGATATGATGTCACATCAATACCAGATCATAATCATATCACTATCACATCATGGCAACACAAATATTTCTTTACTTCGAAACAAGGATTTTAGGTGTCAGACCTTTTCAATCAAGTCTGACTTGGTTCGAAATAAAAATCACTTCAGCATACCAATAAAAAATATCACTATAAAATTAATGCCAGAGGATTATTTAAACAACAATATTACAAAAACATGACATCAAAAAAACATTTAAATCACGTCAAAGTAACGATAAATTTCCATATCAATCATATTGATGTCAAATCATCATCACATCGTTATTGCAATTATTGCATATTATCACTTTTGCAAAAGTATTAGATCAATATCACACTAATATCATTTAAATATCACATCATTTTAACCTAAAAATCAAATCATATTACACTAATTTCAAATCAGAACAACATCGTAATCACGTCAAAGTAAAGAAAAAAATTTTATATAAAATATATTGAAATCATATTAATATTAAAACAATATCACATCACTACAACGTCTATGTAACATCAATATCACATAAGTATCTAATCGATTAGAAAACTATCACATCACATAAATATAACATAAATCACAACAACGTAAAAATATCATATAAAAAAACACATCGAAGTTACGTCAAATATACGACTTAATTGCTTATAAATCATATCGATGTCATACAAATACCACATCAATTAAAAGCACATAAGCAAAATAGGTATATGACGTTACTATGGCATAAATATCATATCAATATCTCATGCATATAAGATCAATATTAGCCACTTTGGCATCAATATCACATCATAATCACATCAAAACTAGTTCGAAGTCAAGTCAAAATTACCAACAAAATTTATTTTTTATATTACGATTACATCAATGTCACATAAAAGAACATAAGTGTCACATATCTATCAAATCACTATCACATCACTATCACTTCAATATCACATCGATATCAAATCATTATCACATCGATATAAAATCAATATCACATCAATTTCCTACCGATATCACATCCAAACCATGTCTAAGTTAATGAAAATAATGAAGAAATTAAATTTTCACATTACAATAACATCGATGTCACATAATATAACATCAAGGTCACATCACTATCACATCACGATCAGATCACTATCAGAATTACGAAAAAATTAGAATTTTATATTAAAATTACACAAATGTCACATAATGTCACATTAGTGTCACATCAATATCAAATCACTATCACATCACTGTCAAATCACTATCATATCAATATTATCGATATTACATCGATATAAAATCAATATCATCACTAATCAATAAATCAATAAATCACTATCACATCAATATCACATCAAAACCACATCGAATTTAAATCAAAGTTATGAAGAAATTTAATTTTCATATTACAATTACATCGATATCACATAATATTAAATCAATATCACATCACTATCACATTACAGTCACATCACTATCACATCACAATCACATCGATATCATTTCAATATCAAAACTCTACAGCATCAATATCGTTTCAATATAAAGTTAAAATCATTACAATGTCTCATGAAAATTACGTTTAAATAGCTTTTAGTAGAATACAAATTAATTTGGAATTTTGACTTAAGGTGGTTTCTAGTGCAGGATTCAAATTTGGGTGGTATTTTAAAATGAAATAAAAAAAAACTAAGAATATTTTTATCAGCAATTTTTTTATAAGATATTCATCGATATTTTAGTTTAGGAGTGCAATTTTGGGTGGTGTTTTAAAATGCAATAAAAAAACTAGGAATATTCTTATCAGCCATTTTTGTAATAAGATATTTATTTATATTTTAACAATAAGAAATCAATTTTGAAGTCAAAAACTTTTTGAAGTCATTAACACATTAAAATCACATCAAAACCACATCGCAATTAAGTCAGAATTACGAAAAAAATTAGAATTTCATATAGAAATTACACAAATGTCACATAAGTGTCACATCACTATCAAATCACTATCACATCACTATCAAATCACTATCACATCACTATCAAATTACTATCACATCACTGTCAAATCACTATCACATCACTATCATATCAATATTACATCGACATAAAATCAATATCACATCAACATAAAATCACTATCACATCAATATCACATCAAAACCACATCGAAGTTAAATCAAAATGATGAAGAATTCAAATTTTCATGCTACGATTACATCGATGTCACATAATATAACATCAATGTAACATCACTATCACATCATGATCGCATCACGATCACATCACTATCACATCGATATCACATCAATATAAAAACACTACAGCATCAATATCGTTTCAATATAAAGTTCAAATCAATACAATGTTTTATGAAAATTACGTTTTAATTGGTTTTAGCAAAATAAAAATTAATTTGTAATTTTGGCTTGAGGCGATTTTTAGTCTAAGAGTGAAAATTTGGGTGGTATTTTAAAATGCAATAAAAAAACTAAGCATATTTTTATCGGTCATTTTTTTTAATAAGATATTTATAGATATTTTAACAATACAAAAACAATTAAAAAATATAATTTTTCAACATCAACATAAACATACTTTTTTATAAGACATTTATTATTATTTAATTTTAACAAAAACAGTTAAAAAATATGTTCAAAATTTAAATCTTTAACGTGTTTTTCTCGAAACTACTATTTTGCATACGTCTGATGTGATTTCTCAAGTTCTTATGAACCAATTAATTTTAAATGTGGTGTGCACCTTCTTTATATATTCCTTAATTGTTTGAACTATTAATATTGTAATATGTTGTTTTTTACTATTTTTTAAAAAATTCAAAACATTGAAAAAACAGCCGAAAAACTCACTTATTTTTCAAACAGAACACTTTTGTAAAAAAATATTATTTTAATTTCCGTAGCTGAGACAATAGCGATTTTTTTTTGTTTTCTCTTTCTGATCAGCTTGGAATCATATCAAAAAGGACTCATCCTTAATTTTTACATCCACTTTACCAGCCTGTTTTTTTAAATTTTAAAATTTATGTTTTTAATTATTTTTTTGTAATGTTAAAACATCAAGAAATATATTTTACAAAATTGTCTAAAAAAAATATTCTTAGCTTTTTTTTTAAGATTTTAAGAAACACCCAAATTTTGTACCCCTAGACTACCTCCCTTAATTGGCTGGATATTAGGTTAAGATCATGTTGGTATTGTATGAATCTTTTTGATTTGAATGCAAATATTTTTGAATGAATTTGAATTTTTTAATGACGTTTTAAGCAAATTACTGTTTGCATTTGTGTAATTGTTTGATTTTGAGCCATGATAATTTCAAAATTCTGACGTGATCCAGAAGTTTGAATGTCGAACTGGCAATATCTTGATTGCATACAATAAAAAAAACCAAGTTCATACAGTCAAGCCTTAAAATTTTATTTTTTATTTCCACTGTTTATTTTTCACTTTATCTTATTGCTTAACTTGTTTCATTGTTTTTTTTGCGTTTTTTTTCTCTCTCTTAGATTTTTATTGTTATTTTCTGTTGGCACTGTCGATTATGTTCAGTTATTTTATTTTTTCTGCTTGTGTGATTTGGTTTTGTTTCCTTCTGTGTATTGGCATTGTGATTATCTTTTGATTACTGTAAAAAGCTTTTATGAGAAGTTTTTTTGTTTTTTCTTGGTTTTGCTGGTAAACGTATTTTTATGTTTATTAATGAAAAACCGAATGAATGATGCGGAAAAATGGATAAAAGAGCGACTATAAAGATAAAAGAAATATTGATGATGACGCCTATTTGACATTTAAATGCAAAGTACTGTCAATTCGTATATAATAACAACAATAATAATAATAATAATAATAATAATGAAAATAATAATAACAATCACTACAACACTAGAGATAACAAAACAACATTGAAGATGGTAAAAAGAACCAGTGGAGCTTTAATTTGTTTACTATGCCAGCAGCAATGAAAAAATAAACATACAAATACACACACACATTTATATATATATATAAAATAGATACATGTATATGTAAAAATTTATACGAGGGTGACATAACACCCATAACATAAAGCTTCATAGCTCAGATGGTCGTATTTGAGTAGCATTAAAAGTGTCGCAGCGTTTAACAGAGAGACAGAGCTTAGGTAGATGAGTTGCCGTTAAAGTGACGACAAAAATGGCGCCAAAATCAAAAAATCACTGTAACACAATTTATAAAGCTTTGGTCGCCATTAATAAAATGTGTTCAATTTAGCGGTAATGTTGGCAGCGGCAGTGGCGTTGGTATTGGCGTCAGCATTGATGGTGGCGGTGGCATTGGCTGTTGGCTGAGTGTTTTGTAGAAGTACAGATGGTGGTGAAGATAGAGGTGGAGGCAGAGCTGCTGGTAGAGCTGGTGGTGGTGGTGGTATTGATGGTGTTGGTGTTGAAAGCAAAAATGCGCAGAAATTATTAATAATGTTTTTTATTTCTTTTCAGCCAAGTGCTTATGAATTATGAATTATTATGAATGTTTAACACATGTGCTGCATACTGCTAGGCACTCATAATATATGTAGGGCATTTAAAGGTTGTTTTTGTAAATTTTTTATTGATTTCATAATTGATAATTGCCTAACTTCGTTAGGGCTGAACACAGGCGTGAATAAATTAAATTGCTTGTTTTTTATTAATGCTGTAAAATTAAGTCATCAACATTTTTTGATAAATGTTGACTTGAATGAAAACGTTTGTATAAATATTTTATAACACAAACAACACAACTAATTATAAAAAACTCAGTCAAAGTTTTTTCCAGGACAGAAATGGTCAATTCGTTTTATTCACATCATTATCAGACCACTTTAAAAAAAACAACATATCGAAGTTAAACCAAAATTATGATAGAATTACATATATAGTAAATAATGTTTATAACGAACTTCAAGAGACCGGTAGCTTTGTTCGTTATAACCAATAGATGGTTATAAGCGATATAGTACTTTTAAGTTAACCTGTTAGTATGATTTCATAAATTAATGTTAAATTTTATGCAAAGCAACTGCAGAACAATTCGTTACCAACAGTGTATTCTTTGGAATACATAGGCGATAATAACAAAACCTATAGCATTTTTAAACGGCTTTTATGTTTTCAAACTAAATTTTCATGATAATGACAATTACTTGTAGTCGAAAATCGCACTTGTTTGTTATGAACGATGATTTATTTCATTTTTCGATAAAATTAGTTCGCTATAGCCGATTTTTCGTTATAATCGATGTCGTTATAAAAAGAAACAAATTGGTCATTTCAGCCCTTGAAAGGACTTTCACCGAGCTTCTTATATGATCAATTGTGTTGTGTGTGTTATTAAATGTTTGCCCACAATTGACCGAGAACTGGACCTACATGTTTTATGCCGACTCCGAACAGCTAATGTTCATGTCATTATAAGCGATTTAAAGTTAATAATTTTGTATGAACTTCAGCATTACTAAAATGTTTGTTCGTTATAACCGATTGCTCGCTTTAAGCGATGTTAATAAAAGCATAACATACTGTACATCATACCAATGAAAAGTTAATTAAACATCAATATCAAATTAATACCACAATAATTTATTGACTGTACACCAAAGTCACGTCTAAGTTATATCAAATCACTGCACAGAAATCACATTGATGTCTCATTAGTGTAATATCAATAAACATACATATCACATCAATATCACATCCATTCTAGTTCAATATCACTTCAATATAACATAACTATCAAATTATTTTGATGGGTGGAAATGGTCAAATCATTTTTTCACATCATTGAATGAAAAATCAATGTAACACCAATATCAAGTAAATATCACATTAATTTTGCAACAAAAGCACATCGAAGTTACGTTTTGAATTATGAAAAAATTACAAATAAAATCACATTGATGTCCAATGAGTATTAAAACAACATCAAATATTAAAAAATTATATACAAACTCACATTGATGTCCAATGGGTGTTAAAACAACATCTCATCAATATCATATCAACATCACATCACTGTGCTATCAACATCACATAAACATCACATATATATTTGAATATTTTGGATCACTTAAGCATAAATATATGATGTAACAAGAATATAACATCACATCAAAGTTAATACAAAAGTATGACAGAATTGCATTTACATGACATAAAAATCATAACACATACATATTTTCATATGTATCATACATTATATAACATAAATGTGAAAAATTAATAGAACATTAATATCATATAAACATCATACGTATTTACAATAAAAAATGCATCTTAGTCACGTCTAAATAACCGCAAAATTCACAACATGATTCACACAAATGACATGTCCCATTAATATAACAACATCAGATTACTATTACTTCAATATTACATCGCTATCACATCATTATCACATCACTATCGCATCACTATCACATCACTATCACATCACTATCACATCACTATCACATCACTATCACATCACTATCACATCACTATCACATTTCTATCACATCACAATCACTTCATTATTACATCACTATCACATCACTAACACATCTCTATCACATCACTATCGTATCATATCATATCATATAATATCATAACATATCATATCATATCACACCATGAACAATAAATATTATATCATATCATATCATATTAAATCATATCATATCATATCATATTTCACGACATCACATCACATCACATGACATCACATCTCAGCTCATCACATCACATCACATAATATCACTATCACATCACATAATATCACTATCACATCACATAATATCACTATCACATCACTTTCATATCATATCATATCATATCATATCATATCATATAAAATTATATAAAATCATATCATTTCATTTCATTTCATTTCATTTCATTTAATTTCATTTCATTTCATTTCATTTCATTTCATTTCATTTCATTTCATTTCATTTCATTTCATTTCATTTCATTTCATTTCATTTCATTTCATTTCATTTCATTTCATTTCATTTCATTTCATTTCATTTCATTTCATTTCATTTCATTTCATTTCATTTCATTTCATTTCATTTCATTTCATTTCATTTCATTTCATTTCATTTCATTTCATTTCATTTCATTTCATTTCATTTCATTTCATTTCATTTCATTTCATTTCATTTCATTTCATTTCATTTCATTTCATTTCATTTCATTTCATTTCATTTCATTTCATTTCATTTCATTTCATTTCATTTCATATCATATCATATCATATCATATCATATCATATCATATCATATCATATCATATCATATCAAATCATATCATATCATATCATATCATATCATATCATATCATATCATATCATATCATATCATATCATATCATATCATATCATATCATATCATATCATATCATATCATATCATATCATATCATATCATATCATATCATGTCATATCATATCATATCATATCATATCATATCATATCATATCATATCATATCATATCATATCACATCATATCATATCATATCATATAATACCACATCAATATAATATCAAACCACTATCATATCACATCACATCACATAAATGAAATCCCTGTCATTTATTAAATCACTACCATATCACATCACATCACATTATATCACATCATTTCACATAACCTCACATCCCATAACGTCAACATCAACATCAGCATCAACATCAACGTCAACATCAACATCAACATCAACATCAACATCAACATCAACATCAACATCAACATCAACATCAACATCAACATCAACATCAACATCAACATCAACATCAACATCAACATCAACATCAACATCAACATCAACATCAACATCAACATCAACATCAACATCAACATCAACATCAACATCAACATCAACATCAACATCAACATCAACATCAACATCAACATCAACATCAACATCAACATCAACATCAACATCAACATCAACATCAACATCAACATCAACATCAACATCAACATCAACATCAACATCAACATCAACATCAACATTACATCAACATCACATCAACATCATATCAACATTACATCAACATTACATCAACATCACATCAAAATAACATAAATTTTTAATCAATATCACATAATTTTCACACAAGCATCACAAAAATACCAAAGCATACTGTCAACGAAGACACATACAAATCACAACAATATAATCTATAAATCGCATCAATTTAAACACAATCAAACTACAATCATATATTTTTGTTGAAGACAGGCGTAAATAAATTGAATAGTTTACTTTATTTTTATTATTGTTGTTAAATTAAGCCATAAACATTTATTGGTTACTTGGAAAAGCAAGAGATAAACAAATAAAAAAACAAATAAAAATTGAAAAGCTTTCAAATTAAAGCTCGACAGCCTAAGTATTGAAAATACATTTATATCAATCAACGCCGAGATTTTAACAAACTTTTGATTGAATTTAAAGTTACTTAAGTGATGAAAATAAATTTAAGCATTAATCAATTTTTTTTTTCTGTTTTGTTTTTTTATGTAAAATTTCACGTAATACAGAGTTAATATTTATTTTTAAATTAATTTTTACGATTTTTTTAAATTACGATTTTATATTTGTTTTATATTCTATGCATAACTTGAAAATTAAAGACAAAAATTAAAAAAAATGTATTTAAAATAATTTTATATTAAAATTAAATTTCTAGTTCCTTTCGCGTAGTCAATAGCCTTGTTTAAGCTTTCCTCTGCCAACATTTTATTGTTTGTTATTTCCTTTTGAAGCCTGTCACTTGTGTCGAAGAACGGAAAACAAACAAATTTATTTTAAATTGGATTTTCGCTGCGTGAAATTATATCGAAAATTCAGCACTTTATTTTTATTTTTGTTTTGTTTTGCGTTCATTTTCAATAAACCTGATAATGCTACTACCACACACAAAAACAAATAGTTAAAGAAGCTTTTTTTTACTGCAGCGAAAGTGTTAACGTAATTGTTATTGCAGTTGAAACAATTGAAGCTTAGCTAAATATTTACAGAAATGTTGAAGGCGAAAAGTACAAAAATTAATTAAATGCATTTAATTTTTAGGATACTAAGACATGTTTAAAAATTAAGTAAATGGAGTACAAGCTTTTCTAAGCTGCCATTTATAAATAAAGCGTTTTTAAATGAAATAACTTTTCAGCTTATAAGTAATACTTTAATATTTTCTTTGACGCCAAAACAGCTTTTTAGCAAACTTCAACAGATTTCAGATAGGGACATTTTTTTAACAAGCAGCTTTTTGTCTGTTTTAATCCCTCATTTGTAGGCACTAAATTTGTTTGAAAGCAGCAACGAAGGATAAATTTAAACTAATTCCTTTCTACACATGCTTTGACTGTTTATAATAAGAACACAGCCTAAAGTCAATCAAAAATAAAATCACTGGCAGCCCATTCTATGCTTATCTTTTCAAGCTTTTGGAATGCTGATTAAGAAGGTGTACGCAAAGTTTACCTCATGTTGTTAATCCGTGCCAAATCCTACGACATTTGTTTAATTTGTAATCAGCAGTGATTAAATTTAATTTTTATTTTTTTCTTCCACGCTTTTCTTTGATTTTGCAGCTTTTCTGTTTTACGTGGGCTGCTCTGCTCTGCAGGTTAAAATACTTTGAATACCTTCAATCAACACGTTTGGAAGAAGAAAACTTTAGATTTTCTTTTAAATTCTGAAAAACAAAAAAATTGGCAACGTGCAAGAATCCATGTCTAGCGCGAGGTTTAGAATTCTTTTGTGTCAACTTTTTGCCTAAAAATAGGCAATATTTTAGTAATGTTGTGTTCAAACTTTGTAAAAGTAAAAAAGTGATGGAATGTGAGGTAGAGGCAAGTTTAAACTGCATGAAGATTGATTTTAAGTGATGTGCTTTAGTTGGGAGCTATGATATGTCTACACAGGGAGTTTAGAGGGAGTTACTTTTAACTTAATATTAACTAAGTTTTTTACACAGAGATACTGCAGCAGCATTGCGTCAGGTTTGACGTTTATTTCTTTACATTTGTATTCAAAAGCTTTTTGTTTGATGAAAAATATTCAAGATGCACTCATTTTTCTTCGAAATAATTACGAAAAGTACTCATTTTATATCGAAAATAGTACTGAAAGTACTAATTTTTTTGTTGAAAATATTACCCAACGTACTCTCATATAATTGTGTGCATAGTTTTAGGCACTTTTTACGTTGAGTTATTAAAAACTCAGAATATATAGTATACTGAGAATATATAGTATTAATAATAAAAAGTATACTGAGTATAAAAATATTACTGAACCTACTCATTGTTCCTCATAATATTAATGAACGTGCTCACTTGGGTTGAAGTATTAAAAATTCAGAATATCGTGATATGAAATAAAAAAAGCCCTAAGTTACCAAAAATTCAAAATCATTTTTTTATTGATTATAATTCACCGTATCAAAAGTACATAATCACGCAAAATTTTACACTTCTACTACTAAAACAACGATTTTTTTTTTAAATTAATCGAAAAAAATGTTGAAAAAATTTGGTTTTTTGTATTAATTAAGAAAGTCTTAAGCTTCTCTTGCAAAATTTTCAAATGTAACGTAGGGCTTTTTTGATAACATATGACATATATGATATATATAATGAGTTGACCCTTTCAGTATCTTTTCAGAAATAGTGGTGAAAAAAAAGGCTAAATTTATGATTAATGAATTCTAAATAATTGTGGTGACCGTGGCATGCATGTTAAGTGTGTGGCTTAGCATAATCGGAGCCCGGGTTCGATCTCCAGCCGCGGCGAAAAGTTTTTTCAATAAAAAATTTTTCTGATTAGTCTCTGCAGACAATGGCAAACCTCAGAGAGTAAATAATGCCATGTAAAGCTTCTTGAGAACATGAACTTTAGCCGTTTGGAGTCGGCATAAAACATGTAGGTCCAGTTCTCGGTCAATTGTGTGCAAACATTTAAAAACACACTCAAAATAATTGATCATAAGAAGCTCGGTCAAAGTCCTTTCAAGGGCTGAAATGGCAGATTTGTTTTTGTTTTTTTTTTTTTTAATTCTAAATAAAGTAAATAAAAAATTATTATTATTATTTTTATTATTATTATTATTATTATTATTATTATTATTATTATTATTATTATTATTATTATTATTATTATTATTATTATTATTATTATTATTATTATTATTATTATTATTATTATTATTATTATTATTATTATTATTATTATTATTATTATTATTATTATTATTATTATTATTATTATTATAATTATTATTATTATTTTAATTATTATTATTATTTTAATTATTATTATTATTAGTATTATTATTATTATTTTTATTATTATTATAATCATTATTAGTATTTTTATTATTATTATTCTTTTTATTTTTATTATTATTATTAGTACTATTATTATAATTATTATTATTATTATTATTTTTATTATTATTATTATTATTATTATTATTATTATTATTATTATTATTATTATTATTATTATTATTATTATTATTATTATTATTATTATTATTATTATTATTATTATTATTATTATTATTATTATTATAATTATTATTATTATTATTATTATTATTATTATTATTATTATTATTATTATTATTATTATTATTATTATTATTATTATTATTGTTATTATTTTTGTTATTATTAATATTATTATTATTATTTTCATTATTATTATTATTATTTTTATTATTATTATTATTATATTTATTATTATTATTATTATTATTATTATTATTATTATTATTATTATTATTATTATTATTATTATTATTATTATTATTATTATTATTATTATTATTATTATTATTATTATTATTATTATTATTATTATTATTATTATTAGTATTATTATTATTATTATTATTATTATTATGTTTATTATTATTATTATTATTTTATTATTTTTTGTATTATTGTTTGTATTATTATTATTATTATTATTATTATTACTATAACATAATTCCGGAAAATATGAATGTGGAACGCTTGATTTTTTTTGAAAAATTTCACAGAATATTTTTAGGCATTTTTTGATTTATTGAAACTTCAACAAAATTGTATCTTCACAAATCTCGTCATGAAAGGCAAATATAAAAAAAGAATAGGTCAATGCACTGTTTGCAATGCATTCTTTATCAAAAATAACGGTTTGCATTCCGATACACTCATTCCAAATGCATGTCCATTATAATGGACAAGATTAACGAAAGGGTTAAACTGAGTAAAGTCGCTCATTTTTGTACTGGTAATGCAAGAGTTTATTTCATGTTAAATGGTTAAACGTGAGTTTAACCATTTAACTCTCATAGGCACAGCACGTGTTATTGTTATGAACACAAATCTCGGCATGAAAGGCAAAACTAGATCAATGCACTGTTTGCAATGCATTTTTTATCAAAAATAGCGGTTTGAGTTTCGCTGCGATCATTTCAAATGCATGTCCATTACAATGGACAAGGTAAACTAAAGGGTTAAGCTGAGTAAAATCGCTAATTTTTGTACTGGTAATACAAGAGTTTATTTCTCGTTAAATGGTTAAACTCAACATTTTTCTGGTAACTCAAACTTAACACCCTGTTAACTGTTCAAACTAATTATCATTAAAAAACAAAACAAAAAGAAATTGAATAAGTTTTGAAATGAGTACTCATCACTTATGCAGAATCCTATTTAAAAAAAAAAAAAACAAAAATATATAACAGGCTTTTAAAAAAAAGAAGCAAAAATATTTTCAACTTTGTCGTGTAGATTTTTCAATTTTATATATACATAATTGATAGGTTTTTGTTGAAAAAACCAAATGTTCAAAAACTTGAGACAAATAAGAAAATATCTACGCTTCCTCCAGCATCTTCTTGTCATATCATCATCTTTTATCTATTCCTTCACACTCAAACATACGCATAAGCAAACGAGAGCATAAACTTAAGCGTCAGCAGAGCAAAGCTTTTATCAAAGTTTAATTAGCGATTAGTTGTTGTAATAAAATAACACATTAAAATGACTTTGATTGTTAAACAAATGAATTCATTTTTATTGCCCTGACAACTTTTAGTCTATAAATTTTACTACGTTTTATTGTTATTTAGTTGTTAAGTTGTCTGAAAATGCTAACCAAACGTTTTCGCATTACTATGAATATATTGTACATTGAAGATTGTTATATCTAAATGATATTGACTCATTAAAGAGAAGGCCGGACAACATTATATGACTATAACTTCAAATTTAAGTACTCAAAATACAAAATAAGCAGTTAGTTAATGTTAAAGTTAATATAATAATAAAATAAGTTTTATTGGACAGATTTCTTATTAAATGGATTTGGAGTAGTCTTTTGAAAAGTTTGAAACTGATATTGACTATTTGACCTTGAGGACATCGGTTAGTTTTGCACTAAAATTGAATTGTCATCGATAAAATGTAAAAAATAACTCAACTATATATACTTTTTCACGTTTATCAAATTTTATGTTATATCATCAAATTCATGAGCAAAGGTTTCTATTTTAATGAATAGAGGCACATTTTTGTACCTTACTTTAAATAAATCTTATTTGAGATTTAATGTTGAAACTGAGATGCATTTTTAAGTGTTTAAAATAAAGCTTATGACATTATTTACATTCTATACAAGTAGATTCTGCCTTCTGATGTTAAATCAATATATATGAAATCGTAAATATATAATATATATTGTTCCAAGAAGCTCACAGTACCGAAAACTGCTGGAGTTAAGCAGTTGTTGCACTCTCTGGGGTTTCTTCAATTTTGTCCTGCTGTACAAAGTTTTATTGGGCGGAAACGAACACACCAAAAAGTGGCGTTTCAAATCAGACGATTCGTCCTCGAGTTTTGTGCTTTCATATGTATGCCGCTCTTTTTATATATACACTGAGAAAAAACACGCTAAATTTCAAGAAAATTTACTTAAATTCCAAGAAAATTTACTTGATTTTTAAGAAAATTTTACTTGTTAAGCACCAAAGAATTTTTTTTCATTTCAAATGCAAATTTTTCTTTGAAAGAAATAATTATATTATTTATGAAACAAAAAGAAGCATTTTGGAAAAAAAAGAAAATGAAGTTTATTAAATAAAAATTATTTTTGCAACAAAACTTAAAATTTGTCAAAACAAAATAGGTATACAATTTAAAAACAAAAATATGTGTGTGGCCGCCACGCACGGTATAAGTGAAACTTTAACCCAAAAATGTAGAGAATTTTTAGTTTAGTCTTACTAAAAAAAGTCTCATTTCATATAAAGCCATGAGAAGATGAAGTTTATTTTAAAAGAGTGCTGATATTCAGGAGCATGCGTCATCAAAGAAACCAAATTGTTAGGTAAGACTTCCCGTTTCAGCGTTTCGACATGTGGCTGAGCGTTGTCATGTTGCAAAATTACCTTGTTGTGCCTTTGATCGCACTCTGGACGGTTTTGCTTCAATGCTCGGTTCAAACGCATCAATTGAGTTCGGTAGAGTTGCTCTGTGATTGTTACACCTAGTTGTAGCAGCCTATAGCACATCATGGCCCCACCAAATACAGAGACCAAACATAGAGAAGGACCTTGTCACTGTGAATATTGGACTTTGACGTCGATTTTTGTGTATGTCCGGGCAGCCCCATCATTACCATCATCATCATCATTATAAATTGAGTTCGTCTTGTACAAAAATGTACTTGAAAATGGAATCCATTAAAGTTTTGATGACCACCTGCGAATGACCTCAGAAAATCCCATTGCATCCGATTGGCCATAGAATCATCCATTTTGGTCAAAATCATCTATGGAATCCATAAAAGTGTGACCTCAGATAATCCCATTGCATCCGATTGGCCATAGAATCATACAGGTTGAATATTCCAGCGTAACATGTCATGGTTGGAAATTTAAGCATAACGTATCTAGTTGAAAATTCCACCTTCAAAAAGTACGGTCTAAAATTTTGTTGATTAATTCATCTGTTAGTTCGGACTCAAACAATTGTTTGATAATTTTGTTCCTTCCGAACACCTTATGAATTCTAATTTATAAGGTTTTGCGAACACCTAGTTTCACTAAATTCACCTAATTCAGCTAATTGGCCTAAATTCACCACAATTCGCCGCAGTTTCATTCGTTTCATCGGTTTTACTACCAGTTTCGTTCGCCGTATGTTGTATACGTGGCTAAAGAAGTTTCACTTCAAAAAATACTAGCATTCAACCGAGAAAATTTTCTTTCGAATCATTTTATAATTATTGTTGAAAAAAAAACCGAAATGTATTAACATTAATAAACCAACCGATTCGTATAAGAAAACGAAATTTTGCAACAAAATTCAAAAATTTGAAATCATACAAATTAAAGGCTTTAGACTTCAATGAAGAAATAAAGTTTTGTTATTTAAGAATTGGTTGTAAGCACATTTTGTTAACTTTTTGATTTTTTTTTTATATATTATAAATATACCAAATAAAATCCAGTTACAATCTTTGAAATATTTTCATTTAATTAATATGTTTTTAATTTCAGTTCAAAATTTATATGATATTAGATAAGAAGGATGCTTGATTTTCTTCTAACAACTCATGTAGGGTATCTCTTATGCGTTATACTCAAACCCATATTTCTGCAAATATATCGAAAATATTCCATTAAACCAACAAACTTTGATTTTATACATGAAAGTAGGAATCAAGACTTGCATTTTATGTGAGTAAACCTTTTATCTGAATTTTATAGTATTTAAGTAATAACCAGTATTATGTGGTCTTTAATGTTACATGTTTTTCAGTGGATTTCAAGGTTGGTTTGCATTTAAAAAAATTACCGAAATTGGCAATGAATGAACCATAGTTTAAGAACTATAGCGAAGAAGAGAGTTCAAGTAAACGATTTAAGTCAAAATAATAAAAATACATCATTGTCTTGCACTCCTAGGTGCGAAAATGTGTGGTCTTTGACGTTACACGTTCTGACTACTTTTTCCCAATTTGAATTTTTGCAAGCGCTACTCAGGCAAATGAATCTCTACACGCTGAAGAACGGCTTAAATAGACTGCTTTGATATTTATGTGTTCAGATGATATGATATATAAATGAAAGGAATTTAGTCGATTTAGAACGAAATTAAAATTTTTTTCGCTCGTTACTTCTAGAGAAAAAATTTAACATATTCAGTTAAATTAAAACATAAGTGAAATATTTTATTATGCTTTGGAGAAAATTGGCACAATTTTGTTTTATTTTAAATCCTTGATAAGACTTTTTTTATTTGTTGAATCTTCTTTTTCAGATCTACCAATAACTTTTCTAACGAAGTTGAAAAATAATGTCTCCACAAAGTATTATGATGACAAATTATACCAATTCCATTGCTATTAGGTCTCTGTGTAAGATATGGTTCCTCTCCAGTCGGCAATGACAGGGCTTCGACGAGCTTTTATCAGGCATACATATAGATTTCATAGGCCATAGGCTACACTTCTTTAGAATGACTGACTTGAAAAAATATAATTTTTTTTAATAATCCTTTTCTCCGTTTTCATTATTTTCTTTGAATTGATCATCTCTTATATGCTATTTTCAATCAATAATCTTAGATTTAGCATTATGATAGCCATTATAACGTCGTATTTTTAAACTGATAGATATTCTAATTTAAAACGAAGAAATTACCCTGAAGTATAAGAAAAATCAATCTTTGTAGGGAAAACATGTCTGTTGTACTGGCTTTTGTGCAGAACAAACAGGCGCTTAAAAAGTGCTCATTAGAGCAGCGAAGGACATTATGTGTTTGGTCGCCAAAAGTAGCAGTCAATGCCTTCGTTTGAAGAGCGCTGGTTTAATTGCCTATTGGGTCATGTACCAAGATACACTAGTAATTGTTTTGAGTAGTTTGGTCTGAACCCTCTGTCTAAGATCAATATTACTTTTGAAAGCGGTATATTCTTAGATGAATGGAAAACTGCATTTATATCTCCAATTTTTAAATCTGGTCAAAAATGTTAAATAAAAAACTATAGACCGATTGTTAAACTATCAGTTATTGCTTAAATTTTAGACAAGATTGTTAATATCCGACTGTTTTCTGAGATCAAAAATTATATTGTAACGCAACAACATGGTTTTTTCGCGGTTAGATCAACGTGCACTAATCTAACAATTTTTACAATTCTTGTATCAATTATGTCAAAAATGGCTTGCAAGTTGATGTTCCCTATACCGCCTTCGTTAAAGCATTTGAGAGTTTAGTTCATTCGATTATATTACTAAAACTTGAAAAATTGTGGTTTCATTCCATATTTTTGGAATGGATTTTTTCCTATTTATCGAATCGACAATTAGTTGTTAGAGTGGATAACCAATATTCAAACCCAATTGTTGTTAATTCAGGCGTGCCTCAAGGTAGTCACTTAAGTCCCCTGCTTTTTAACTTGTTTCTAAATGATATCCCACAAATTTTTTAGTTCAGCGAATGCTTGTTATATGCGGACGACTTAAAAATTTTTATTAAAGTTGGGCATATTTCTGACTGCTTCAATTTACAGGAATGGAATTTATTTACATAAGAATGGAATGAATTTAAATTATTCTAAATGCAAAGCTCTGATTTACTCCCATAAGAACTATTCAATTTTATATAATTATTCTTATGGAAACAATAACGTTTTCTTGAGAGACAAAATTGTAAAAGATTTAGGTTTATATTTTGAAACCAAGCTTTCTTTTAGCTACCATCGTGAGTTCATGATATCTAAAGCCTGTTCTCAACTTGGATTTCTTAAACGAAATTCGAAAGAATTCAAAAAAAATTTACCAGATTCGCTCTACGCCGGAGGTTTTCTCTCGAGAATATGCCATCTTATAATGAGCGTTAGGGCGCGTTTATAGTAACGACTTGTTGCCTAGTCGAGCCGAGCCGAAAACGCGTCAAGCTGAAAGCAGCTGGTACTGCGTATAGTGCAAGCCTATTTCGACCGACTTGTTGCAGCTGATTTTTGACTGTTTTTGGCTTGTTTGTATAAATTTAAGTTTTTTTTTTATTATTTCTTTTTTTTAATAGAAGCATCAAAAAAGTCTGTGATTTTTTGTATGCTTTTGCTCACCTCAAACCAACGGACAACAAGTGAAGAGACAAAAATGTGAAAAAAACTGCTGAAACGCACTTTCGGCCACTTTAAGTCACTTGTTGTTCCAACTTATTTCGACTTATTTGCAATGTTTTCTGTTGTTGCCTTGTTGCTGCTGTTTTTGTTTGTTTATTTTTATGCACGAAATCAAACGAATAATACAAGGAACACATGAAGAAATTTTTTAATCTTCGATTCTATGCTTCAGCTGAAACGCACTTGCAGCCACGTATTGACGAATTGCTTCACCAGCTGATTTAGCTTTATTTGACTATTAGAAAGGGGAAAGGGAAGAAAGAGCGAACACAAGAATATTTGTTAATCTTCGATTCTTTGCTTCAGCTGAAACGCACTTGGAGCCACGTATTGACGAATTGCTTCACCAGCTGATTCAGCTTATTTTGACTATTAGAAAGGGGAAAGGGAAGAAAGAGCGAACACAAGAATATTTGTTAATCTTCGATTCTTTGCTTCAGCTGAAACGCACTTGGAGCCACGTATTGACGAATTGCTTCACCAGCTGATTCAGCTTATTTTGACTATTAGAAAGGGGAAAGGGAAGAAAGAGCGAACACAAGAATATTTGTTAATCTTCGATTCTCTGCTTCAGCTGAAACGCACTTGCAGCCGCTTATCGGCACATTGCTACACCAGCTGGTTTAGTTTTTTTCGCAGCTTTCTGTTCTGTGCTTTTTTCTATTTTTTTGTTGATCTTTGTTCCTACCGTGTGTTGCAATTCAAGGACATTCTTGATATTCGCTTCCTAGAGCCGCGTTCATATTGGACGCTGAAGCTGAAAACGAAAACTATGCGAACAAACGATATACAAATAGCTAACTATCTCGCTTGTGCGCAAACAAAAATAATATAATGCGAAAAAATAATCAGTAGAAAAAATCTGAAAAACTATTGTTTTTCTTTTCACTCCATTTGTTAATCCTTCTTTCTGCGTACTACAAAAGGAATGCAAGAATGCGTTCCCCTTATCGTGCATTGATTCTACACACTTGCTTTTGCACACAAAAAAAACAAAGCAAAGGTTTGATTAAACTGTGTTTGTTTTTTTTTTGTTTTGCAACAATGTTTTAGAAAGAAAAACGAAAACTACTGATCGCTATTCTTTATTTTCTCCACCCACTTGCCTTTAAACCCAAAAAAAAGGTAAAAAGCGCAACAGCGAAAACAAAAAAAAATATATATTTACATATTATTAGAGTTTTCTTTGTTGCTTTGTCTCTTTTCTGTTATTTGATGTAAATAACAAGCAAGCAGAGTGTAAAATGAAACAAAACCCATGAGAGCGAGCGAGAAATCAACAGTCGGCACGCTGGAAACCAGCGCACAAGTCGCTTTAAGCTGCCTATTTGGCTGGCACTATACGCACTTTGAGCTTATTTCATATGATTTGTATGAGCAGCGCTTTTCAGCTTTCCATCTCGGCTCGACTAGGCTCGGCAACAAGTCGTTATTATAAACGCGCCCTTACAACTTATTAAGCTTGCAACACTTGTCGCACAGAAGACATGCACAGTAGGCATGGGTAACGCAGTAAAAATTGCAGCGCTGACCAGTGGCGTAGCGAGCATAACTGGCGCCCGGGGCAAAACATTTTTTTAGCGCCCCCAATGAAATAATGAAAAAAATTATGAAATATTATATATAGTTTTTTATATTTATTACAAATTTTTATAATACACTTATTAAATTACATTAATACAAATAACACTATGCGACAAAATAAGAAAAAAGTTCTGTACACGACAGTTCATTATATTTTGTTATAGATTTAGGGTCTCTTAACACGAAAATCGCAAAAAAAGTTTTTATAGTTAAGCCTAGTAGGGTAAACTGGGGTACCCTTGACTTTGGTGCACATTTGACTATGACGTTTTCGGTATGAACGAACCGTTATTTTACAATAATTTATTATATTTTGTGGTCTTTTTTTTCCCAAGTATTCAGCCACTTCGCTTTTAAATTATTTTTTATGTAGAGCATTTATATCAGAGGAATTCCCAAAAGCGTTAAAGACACTTGTGGTTATCGTTAACTGGCCTTTAACTACCTAACCTATTAACTCGTATCCATAACATCTTTGCTAGAAATGTTTATTCCTAACTTTGACAGTTCGTTTAAGATAACTTTCAATTAAGTAAATTTTACTTTATTTAATTTTGACATCAATTGTATCGAAGTGATCATGTTACATTCGCTATTTTAACTCTATTCTCCTCCTACAAACACAAACTAAAGATATATTGAATTTTGTATGAATAAGGCTGGTCTATTAAGAGAAGTAAAGCATGACTTTCCCAAATTTTTCAATTTCTACACAACAAAATAGTTGTCAGAATTTTCACGGAACAAAAAAATGAATGTTGCGAGTGAAATTTCACGCAAACGGACAGAGTACTAGGACTTACGTGTTTTTTAAAAATTTTATAAGATTTATAAGGTTTTTTTAAGTTTTTCTCACTTTTTTCAAATATTGTAGCATATGTTGGAATACATCTTGTACACTTCTTGTTCAATATTAATAATCACACTAAGCCGAATAAAATTTCTAATTTTCTTCATGTTTGTTCAACAAATTTTTATATTTGAATGAGTAGTTTTTGCGCTATCATAATTCATAAAAAATGGAAAACTATTTTCATTTTTAGTGGAGAATATAAGCTACCGCCGAAAGAAATGCGTGCAAAAATACGGTCAGGAGATGCATTTGAGTGAAGACGCTAAAATTCGACATTGTACTGTATTTTACATATTTTATTCAATTTTACACTAATTGATACATTGATACTAAAAAATAGTAATAAGTATTTGAAGTGCTACTCCCAGGTTTGGAAAAACATCTTTTTCTTTAAATGGAAGTTCTGTTCCATTTAAATCTGTTTTATAAAACTCACCCATATTTGTACAATTCTTTCAAGATCGTTGTACGGATTATCCTTACTTAATCAATTTTCAACGTCCAGTAAATACCAAAATTTGGATTTAAGGTCCCTTGTCGTGTAAGTTGTGAAATTATTTCCTGATGCAGACGGACAAGAACGCTTTTCATAACGCCATATTTTTCGCTTTTTGCGGAAAGGCCATATCTCGAGTCAGTTCTCCGCGCATTTGTCGGCAACATTTTATACGGATTGTTGTTTCGATTCCAAATTTCTTACAAAGATTTTTAGCCTTTTCGATAACTTTTTCACATATCTCGTTACGAATTTCTGCAAGTTCAGTCGCCAATAATTTGAGATCATGGAACGCTTCTTTAAACTTAATTTTAGGACCTTGCAATCTGAGCTGTACACGGTCAATTCTCTGAGAGTTCATGCCAGAAATATACGGGAAAGTTATGATATTTAAATTCGGTTTAAGATAAAGATTGCAGCATTTCTGGCGTACCACTTGTGGCAGTATTTTCATCTGCTAATTTTTCTTATAGTTCTACGTATTATTCCAGTCCCTCGACAATAATGCTAACTGCTTGCGCTCTGGCGCTCCATCGTGTTACAGATTCTTTAACAGATTTTTTAAAGCATTTTTAACAAATTCCATTGTAATATTGAACGTGAGAAAAAGAGACGTATGTTATAAATTATTCCAAAACATGTTACAAAGATTGAATCTTGGTTAGCTGTAGTAACTCCTACTAAATTTAATGTGTGGTATCACAATTTACAAATGTTGCCATATTATTTTTTCTATTATTCTTTGTTGAACGCCAGATATGTGATTTGACATAAGGGAGCAGCATTATCATAGCATTGTAACCTACAGTTGGCTAACTTAATTATTGAATTAATTAACCAAAACAAATTTTTTTGCAAAATTTTGTTTGTCTTGAGAATGATTTGGCGCCCCTCTGCGAGTGGCGCCCGGGGCATGATGACACCCCCTTCCCCCCCGTCGCTACGCCACTGGCGCTGACACACTAATTCAAGCGCAGTTAACAGTTAAACATTGCTAGCGCGTTGAGTTATGTGGTAAAGTGCTAACGCATAGAAAGTAAAAAAAACAAAGGCTGTATTCATTAATAAGAATATAATAAATAGTAGCTAATATAAAATTTAACTAAATGAAGTGCAGATTTCAGCACCCACCAAAAATTAAAAAACCCAAAATTCAAGCAAGTAAGCAGATGACTGTGTTTTTTTTATCATTAAATCGATCTTTCAAACAGATGCATACACATTTCTGGTGGGCAAAACAAGTTTGAAGTTGGACTTCAGTTTGCTCGTACTTTTTAAATTGAACATGTTCAGTTTGAAATAAACTTACATGTGTGCTCAAGCGTCATCAAATCAGACATGCTCCAAGGATTCATGCTTAACAGCATCTTTCCCACAACCTCTTTTTCTATTTAATGCAAGCATATTTTATTTTGTTTGGTTCAATTTTCTGTCTTTTTCAACTGTTCTCTATAAGCCGTACAACTTGTACATTTGCTTTCAAGGTGTTTCTCCCCGTTTGCTTTGGTTTAAGTTTTGCATTTCTATTAATGCGCTATTGCATTACTTTTTTTAAAAGAAGTATATCAACGCAGTAACGCATTTAAGTGCTTCAACTCAATAACGCAATGCAACGCAACGCTGCGTTACCCATGTCTAATGCATAGAGCGTTTTATTTATTAAGCGCAACTTAGATAGCAATATTAACTTTAATAACTAACTACTCTACTAATTACTCAATATTAATTCCTAACTTAGCTATTCACTTTAATTCTGTTCTATGCTCCGATAAGACCATTAAGGGAGAGTGCTTTGTTTTACGTTCTATTTCACAGTACTAATTATGGCATGAATGAGCAAATATATAAATGTTTGATGTATTGTAACTTCATTGCGAATAACATTGACTTTAGTAATGATTTAAATGTTTTTAAAAGGAATGTTTTTCAAATCTTTAAATAATTATCACTAGCAGGGATGACATTTTGAGTGGAATAGTACATTTTTGAGTACTATTGACTCTACAAAAGTACCCGAGTACCTTCTTGCCGAAAAAAGTACTCTGGTATATAAAAGAATTTTACTTGAAATTCTGTCCAGAGCCAAAAAAAATCATTTTTGAAAATTAAGTCAAAAACTTCTTGCCAAAATTCTCGCCCAGTCACGTATAATTTGCCTATGACTTTAGAAATGTTCTTAGAACAAGAAATTTTTCTTAAAAAAAAGTCGAACATTTTCATTAAAATTCGCAATATCTTTGGTCAGTCGGCAAAGATTTGAAATTTTTTCGATTAGATAGTAAGATCGTCTTCAGTACAACTATTTCCAAACAGTTGTTTATTTGTAAATGCTAATGTTAAATGCTACACCAGCTAAAATTTTTACGAAAATTATGGTTTTTGGATGTTTTTCAAAATGGTTTAGCTCACTGGCGGCTATCGTTACAGCCAAAAAAAAATTTTGTGCAATCGTCTTAGAATTGATCAAGGTTTATTTTAAGTTGGTGGCAACGACAACTATTTTTTCCCCCATAGAAGTTGAGGCACCCTAACATACATATTTAACGGGTTCTGAAAGAAAGCCTGATTACTTATTGTTCCTTTATGTGATAAATATAATAAAATTTGAAAAGCATTGGTTTTAATTTATATATTTATTCACATATCATTACTTAATAAAAAGTACCCTAAACAATAAAAAAGTACTATTTGCCTTTGTAAAAAAGTACTCTCGAAAATGATCCGATATCATCACTGATCACTAGTATTATATTGTAGCATTGTATCTATTATTCTTGTTACTGGTGGAAATGTTTTTGTAATTATGAAAAAGTCTTTAAGATTTTTTTTGATCAGTAGACTTAATTTAAATAAATAAAAAAAAAAAATATGTTTATATTACGATATAAACATAATAATAAGCACTGTCATGGACAGTTTAGTTCACGAATGAACTAGTTCAATTGAACGATTCCCACTCATGAACTATGTGAACTAGTTCGTTGATTCTCGTTCTTTTAGTTCAATTTTTTGAACAGAGTGAAATTAAAATTAACGAAAGAAAACTAAAATGCAAATTCTGTTTGCATATTCGTTATTTAACTGAAATGGTGAAAAACAGATGTCGCTTTAAAATGAACTAAAATATAATAAGAGCGTGAAACTTGCGTATCGTACTGAAGTTATAATATGTTGTTTTACTTTTGTTACTGCATGGATAAACTACGAACAGAAATAACGGTAATATAGTTTTTGATTATTGGGCGGATTTTGGCCAAAAAATTTGGCAATTTGGCAAAAAAAACGCCCATATTTTATTATTTTTCGACCAACATTTTTTCTTTTGGTTCAATCTATGGTGGTTTTGATGCTGACTAAAAAGCCGTTTTTTCAAATGTTCCAGTGAGCCGCAATCACGTCCGCTATGATTTTTTAATTTTTTTTTTAAATTCCAAAAGCCATATGTGTTAAAAAAATCAAAAGAATTTTTTGTGTTATTCTTTTTAACCAAAAATATATGTGAAATTTTTCAAAATTATAACTTTTATTTTATTCAACTTATAAAAAAAAAACAAATTGGCCTCTTCAGCCCTTGAAAGGACTTTGACCGAGCTTCTTATGATCAATTGTGTTGTGTGTGTTATTAAATGTTTGCACACAATTAACCGAGAACTGGACCTACATGTTTTATGCCGACTCCGAACGGCTAAAGTTTATGTTCTCAAGACGCTTTACATGGCATTATTTACTCTCTGAAATTTGCAATTCTCTGCAGAGAGGTGGTGACCGATCAGAAAAATTTTTTTATTGAAAAAAAGCCACACACTTAACCTGCACGCCACGGTCACCACATAACTTATACGCATTTTAAAACATTAAAAAAAAATGTTTGAAGTCATCACGTGTTCTTAAAAATCTTCATGATAGTTTATGAAGAATAAGTTTTTGAAGAATAAGTTTTTGAACTTTTTAATGCTCAGAATGCACCTCATCGATTCCCCGAAAAAAATCGACAAATGGTTTAAATAATTTAAAAAAAAAATAAACTTTTATTGAGCTTTTTTAAAAAAAAAAAAAAATTATATTATTCTCTGATGAAAATTTTTTAAAATCCAAATTTCAATGCCCAAGTTTATTTTCCGTGGCTGTAAGCAACCCTGAAGAACGTTCTCAATATTCATACTTTCATCCGATAACAAATTTTATTTAGATTGATTCATGCAACCTCACATAAATATTCTTTAAACTCAGGTTAGATATTTTTATTTTTAATTTTATTTTTATGATTTCATAATTTTAAATGAAGGTAATATGATTTTAATTCATGAACTAAGATGATAAAGAACGTTTGTAGATAAGTTAATTATAAAATCAGAGTTAATTTAGCTCTCATTAAATTTTCGTTCTGCGAAATTTTAGCATTCTTACGAAGCTAATGAAGTATGAACAATGAAAAAGTAAAAAGCTCGAATGAAACTGGAAGAAAATTTGAAGTATGAGACAGTGGTTTTTATGTTGTGGTTCTCACTACTTGAAGAGCTGCAATTTTATTTGAATTTTTTTTTTTATCTATTTGTTTTTTTTTTTTTTGTTGATGAAAATAAGCTTTTGTATAATTTTATTATAACTCTCTTTGACTTATTTTCAAATTTTTAATAATGAAATAACGATTTTAAGGACATCGATATTTTAAATTTTTACAAATTGAATGAATGAAAAATTTTATTATGAAATGTAGCTTTTACAAATTATTATAACATTTGTTTAATAATAAAATATCGCAAGCTTTTTTTTCTTTATTTTTTGGTTTTAAATATTTTTAAAATTTTATTGTTAATTTTTTTATTGTTATCCTTGTAAATAAGTTCAACTATTTGGAAAAAAGCTTTTTGTACTTTTTGTGATTTTTTTCTTCAAATTTTCTTAAATCTCGTTTTGTTAAGAGTTAAATTTTTATAAATTAATATTGAACTTCTGTTGCCTTACATATATATGACAGACTTAAATAGTGTTGACATGACAGCTCAAAAAAGCGATTTAATTGTTTTTATTTACCAAAAACTTTTTTTCAATTTTTTCTATTTACATGCTTTTCAAGCTTAAAACTTTATAGAAAATTTACTCACACCACAATTCACTTTGTTAAATTAACGAAAGCTTAAAAGATTAGTTATGCTCTTTTGAGAAGGAGGCTTAAATATGATTTAAAAAGCGTGCGTTTTGAAATTATTTTTGTGTTTCGTTATTTTTTTATGAATTTGACCTGCTTAATTAAATAATCTTAAGTGAGCAAATAATATTTAATTACATGTCTTAGAGCTTTTTCAGCATAACAAAGTTCTGGGCGAAAGTTCAGCAAAGTTTCAGCATTTTTTTTTTTTTTTGTTGTTGTTTGTGTGCTGTAAACTTAATCTTGAAGAACTGAAAAGTTGTTCGGTCTTTTAAGCTGATTAAGTTCATCTAACAATGTTGTCAATTGTTGTGCAACAGCTGTTGGCAGCCGTCAAGCAACCAGTACACACACAAAAACAACAAATGAAGAAAACTTTTTTCTGGCATGTTGCTATGTTACTTTAAAGAACAATTCAATTTTATTGAAGTTGACTTAGAAATAATTAAAATAATTATGATGCAAATTAAGTTACTTTTTATGAAATTTTATGAAAGGCTTACAACAGAACCTTTACTAATGAGGGTGTTTATTTCTCTTTGCAGGGCAGCAGAAAAGGAAAACAAAATAACGACGTTAAGCTTAAAGAACTAATTAAGCTGTAATTGTGTAAAAAAAATATAGCTTGTAAAAAGCATTTCAAATAAGGCGAAAAGTGTGTAAAATTTTATAGCTTTTTGACTGAAGTGACAACGTGGCAAGCGCAGATCTTCAAAGTTGTTGTTGTACTAATCAATTCATACCGGAGCGGAAGCGGAAGTGCATTCATGCTGAGAAACTTTTATGCACTGCAATATTAAAAGTGAATTAAGAAAAATAAAACAAAAATCACTAAAAAAGTTCAACATTTAACCAAAAAGATTAAAAAAGCTTTCGAAATTATGAGCTCTTATTATGGCAGAAGCTTTATTTAATACAATAAATTGCAAGTTACACGAGAATTTTCAATATAAAATAGCTTTAGTCAAAGTTGAGCTTTAAATTTTAAGCTTCAAAGCGGCTAAAAAGCTTTTTGTGGTCTCTTGCAAAGTTTAAATTAAAAAAAATCTTCAAAAAGCTTTTGCAAAAATGTGCTTTATCAATGGAGAAAAGCTCTTTTGAAAGCTTTTGTGTCTAAATTATGCCTGAAATTTTGTTATATACAAATATTAAGCTTCACAGCGGATGAAAAACTTAAAAAATCTCAAAAAAACTCTTGCATCAGTGTGCTTTCTGAATGGAAAAAAGCTCTTTCGATATCCAGTATTTAAAAATTATGCTTGAACTTTTGTTACATACAGTTTTAGACAAAGTTTAAGCGTCACAGCAGCTGAAAAACTTTAAGCGTCAAAAAAAACTTAAGTAATCTCAAAAAAGCTCTTGCAGCAGTGTGTTTTATGAATGGAAAAAAGCTCTTTTGATATCCAGTGTTTACAAATTATGCTTGAACTTTTGTTACATACAGCTTTAGACAAAGTTTAAGCTTCACAGCAGCTGAAAAACCTTAAGCGTCTGAAAAACTTAAAAAACCTAAAAAAGCTCTAGCAACAGTGTGCTTTATGAATGAAAAAAAGCTCTTTTGATATCCAGTATTTAAAAATATTGCTTGAACTTTTGTTACATAAAGCTTTATGCAAAGTTTAAGCTTCAAACAGCTGAAAAGCTTTAAGCGTCTGAAAAAAACTTCAGTAATCTCAAAAAAGCTCTTGCAGCAGTGTGCTTTATGAATGAAAAAAGCTCTTCTGATATCCAGTATTTAAAAGTTAAGGCAAAATTTAAGCTTCAAGCAGCTGAAAAACTTTAAGCGTCTGAAAAAACTTAAGTAATCTCAAAAAAGCTCTTGCAGCAGTGTGTTTTATGAATGGAAAAAAGCTCTTCTGATATCCAGTGTCTACAAATTATGCTTGAACTTTTGTTACATAGAGCTTTAGACAAAGTTTAAGCTTCACAGCAGCTGAAAAGCTTTAAGCGTCTGAAAAAACTCCAGTAATCTCAAAAAAGCTCTTGCAGCAGTGTGCTTTATGAATGAAAAAAGCTCTTCTGATATCCAGTATTTAAAAGTTAAGGCAAAATTTAAGCTTCAAGCAGCTGAAAAACTTTAAGCGTCTGAAAAAACTTAAGTAATCTCAAAAAAGCTCTTGCAGCAGTGTGTTTTATGAATGGAAAAAAGCTCTTCTGATATCCAGTGTCTACAAATTATGCTTGAACTTTTGTTACATACAGCTTAAGACAAAGTTTAAACTTCCCAGCGACTGAAAAATTTAGAGTGGCTGAAAAACTTAAGAAATCACAAAAAAGCTCTTGCAGCAGTGTGCTTTATCAATGAAAAAAAGCTCTTCTGATATTCAGTATTTAAAAGTTATGACAAAATTTAAGCTTCACAGCAGTTGAAAAACTTTAAGCGTCTGAAAAACTTTAGTAACCTCAAAAAAGCTATTGCAGCAGTGTGCTCTATGAATGAAAAAAACCTCTTCTGATATTCAGTATTTAAAAGTTATGCTTGAACTTTTGATAACTGCAGCTGTAGACAAAGTTTAAGCTTCACAGCGGCTGAAAAACTTTTTGCCACTTAACTCACCTGCCACAAACATGACAACAACCATGCTGCCCGCATCACAACACTCTGCAAACAGCACTTGGTCGGACTCTCTTTGGCTGCCCACAACAATTGCCAACACAGTGACGACGACGACAGCAACTATAACAGCAACAACAAATGCTGCTGCTGCCTCACTCAACTCGCTGCTACTCACTCAACAACAACAAACACTCAACAACTTTACCACACCCGCTTTCACCACCGCAGCCAGCAGCTATGAGTTCAACGAGAGCAACGATCTAATTCACAATAAAATCGTGCAGATATTCTTCTGCATTCTCTATACCACCGTCTTCGTGCTGGGCGTCTTCGGCAATGTGCTTGTGTGCTATGTTGTGCTGCGCAATCGCGCCATGCAAACCGTTACGAACATCTTCATCACCAATCTTGCGCTCTCCGACATTTTGCTGTGTGTCTTGGCGGTGCCTTTTACACCGCTCTACACCTTTATGGGTCGCTGGGCCTTTGGTCGCACCCTGTGTCATCTAGTCTCATTCGCCCAGGGCTGCAGCATTTACATATCAACACTGACGCTCACCTCAATAGCCGTAGATCGCTATCTGGTCATTATCTATCCGTTTCATCCGCGCATGAAACTCTCCACCTGCATCATTATTATTGTCAGCATCTGGGTGGTAGCGCTGCTGGCCACACTGCCTTATGGCATGTACATGAAGGTTGTATCCGATGCGCTGCTTAATGGCAACGGCACCACAACGGATGAGCTGAAATTTAATGCCAGCTCACAGTATGAGTTGCAGCCGCGTCAGCCCACTTCCTCTGCATGGAGCAGCAGAAATGGCTACACAGTGGCGCCCTCTACTGCTGCTTATATGCAGGTTATGAGCGCCAGCACTAGCGCGGAGAGTGCTGCCGCTGCTGCTGAGAGCGCCGCCTTGGCCAACACCGCCTACTGCGAGGAGAACTGGCCTTCGGAGCACTATCGCAAAATTTTTGGCTCGCTGACTACCATCTTTCAGTTTGTGCTGCCTTTTCTTATTATTTCCATCTGCTATATCTGGGTCTCCGTCAAGCTTAATGCTCGCGCTCGTGCCAAACCCGGCTCCAAATCGTCGCGTCGCGAGGAAGCCGATCGTGATCGCAAAAAACGCACAAATCGCATGTTGATCTCCATGGTTGCGGTATTCGGCCTCTCGTGGCTGCCCATCAACTTGGTTAACATTTTCGATGATTTCTATGAGAAGTCCAACGAATGGCGCTTCTATACGTTGTTCTTTTTTGTCGCTCACTCTATTGCCATGTCGTCCACTTGCTACAATCCCTTCTTGTACGCTTGGCTCAATGAGAACTTTCGCAAGGAATTCAAACACGTGCTGCCCTGCTTCAATCCTTCGAACAACAATATCATCAACATCACACGCAGCTACAATCGCTCGGAGCGCAATACGTGTGGGCCGCGTTTACATAATGGTGCCGGTGGAGGTGGCAATGCTGGTGGTGCCTGCACAGATTTTGATGACCTCGATGAGAACGGCGTCACCCAGGAGACGTGCTTGCCGAAGGAAAAGCTGTTGATTATACCGCGCGAGGCAACCTACGGCAATGGCAACGGCAGCGGTTGCCAACTGGGCTCTGCTGTCTCACCTGGCTGTGGCTCTGGCGTCAATTCATCGCTGATGCATGGCAAACGTGTTGATATTTTGCTGAATGATGCTGAGCTGGCACGCAATCGTTGTCGTGGTGGCGGTGATGATGACATCGATTCGGGCGAAGAAGAGCAGACGGTGGAGATGCGTTTCGTAGAAACGCCATTTGTGAGTTCGGACAATACGACGGGCATCAGCATGATGGAGACAAGCACCAGCAATGATATGGAGCGCCACAGTAATACACTGGATTTGAGCAGAGCGCGTGGGAAAAACTGAGGAATGGTAAGTTAGTTGTTAGAGAGAAAATCGTATGCTTGGGAAGGTATGGGTCAAAATATTAATTTAACTAAGATTATATTTATCTTAACAAAAAAAATTAGTCTTAAAAAAGAAACAAATAAAATGATCAAATCAAAGAAATAGGCAAAAAAAACTAGATTTTCAAAGTAATTTCAAGCCAAAAAAAGCGTGAAAAAGTTTTGCTGATTAACTTTTTATTAAAGGAAATAAACGAGCATCAAAATGTTGAGGCTAATTTTTTTTTTGAAATAAAAAACTTTACAATTTTTTGAATAAAATTATTAAAAATACAAATAATCGGTAAAGGATTATGTTGAAATAATTTTCACAGTCCATTAATTTTACTTTTAAACAGCTATTAGATTGTACTTAAATTGGTATGAATTGTTGGAATAATAATAGCTTATGCGAGTATATTGTAAGGCTCCTTAAGAATTTTATTATAATAATAATCCAAAATTTTTGACTCTAGGGTTAGCCGTTTGTGAAGTGGAATGGTTTAAGAAACCACTACAAATTTCTTTTTGTATAAAAATATTTTTTGCCACGCTACTTTAAGTCAAAATAATTATTAAAAAAAGTGTAAATTAAGACATTTCAAAGTTCTGCGCAAACATTTTTTTTTTAAATTAAAGAGGGTTTTTTTTAAATTTTAATATTGCGATTAACTATTCCACTTATTTTTTCACGAGATAAAATTCAAAATGTACTTCTTTAAAGTAAAATTGGTCGCTGCATAATTTTCATGAGAAAATTTCTTTTTCACTAGCAGCCACCAAAAATCAACGAAAAAAGACGTCTTATCTTTCGAATTTGCTTCGTATTCTTCGCATTAACCTGACATACAAGTAAAGCAATAGAAGGGAATGTAAAGTACCTTATTTGTTTTTGAGCATGTTTGAAATGTTTGAGCATATATTAGACCGGTTCAAAATTATATGGAAAATTTAAACATCTTCTTTTCTTAGGGTCAACTTTCTAAAAGTTTAACCCTAAATGAACACAAAAATACTTTCAGACCAAAAAAAATTGACCTCTGCAGAAATCGCTTAAAGGTTATTTTGAATATATACAGAACCTGAATCTTCTTATAAAATATGGTGTCAAACCAAAACAAGTATAAAATTTATTTTAATGGCATATTTTTAGGAATATTTTGGACTCATTTTAGTTTTTTAATTTTTGAAAAACCGTTCTGATTATTTTTGGTGAAATTGAAAAAAAAAATGTTTTATTATAAAATTTTGTTCTTATTTTGCTCCACCGTTATGATATTTGTAATTTTGTACTTTTGAGCAAAGCTTAAACTTTACTTCACTGCATTTTTTTACCCTAGAAGGACATGCTTCGTCGAATCGACGACGCATGGTTACATTAAATCATTTTTCTTCCTTGTTTTATTTTGTTTTCTTCTGATTTTTCCTATAGCACCAGTCAAAGTCTAGCTTGAACGTATGCGTAGACGTAGAACCAAAAAAATAGTTGAGAAGTATGATTTTTAAGAATTATCGTCGTCGAAACGACGAAGCATGGCTTTTGAGTAACTTTTTCAGTTTCATATTTTGGGTTTTTTTTTGTAGTTTTTATATTTATATTAAATTTTTATTGCTGGAACGCAAAATCTGCAACCAAAAACATATATAAATATTAAGAAATTGGTAAAAATGTTATCGATCTACAACGAATCAAATGATGAACTTGATTGTTTCAGCGCTTGTTTTGGTACAGTGGAGGCTAAAAAAAACTTAGTGCCTATTGCCTAAAGTATGACCTCATCCATGTAAAAACGTCATCTGAATAAAATTTAGAACTTTGTTTTTAAGATAAAAATCATTTTAATATTCAACGTATGCTTGAAGTAGTTCATATTTAATTTTGTTTTCTGTACCTTTTTTAAAAAAAAAGCCAATTGAACTCAAACAGAAAAGATTTATTTTTTTATTAAAAACTATTATACATAAAATTGTTTGGTATTTTCTCTTATTCTAAATAATCTGAATAATCGTATAAGACCTTTTAAAAAATGGTGTCGTCGATTCGACGAAGCATGACCTTTATGTATAAAAAATAAGCATGTCATTCTAGGGTTAAAGAACGAACCTTTCAAAATGTGTCAAAGGAATAAGCACTGTACTGTACTAAGCACTAATTTAGGATTCGAATAAATTGAAGTGAATTTGAAAAAACTCAAATAGAATGCAATCTTAATAGTTGTTATTTGTGTGAGTGGAACAAATATTGAAACGGCAAACAATGCATACAAAAAAATGGGCCGAGTTGAACTGATCATGATATTGACCAAGAAAATATTTTTCGGGAAGCTTTAGTTTGTATAAAAAATATACTACTGCCATTTTTTCAGTTCAAGCTTGAGGTAATGAAAAAATCCTATTAAAGCCATACCATAAGATTCGAAATTGTTTTTCTTAAGTAAATTTATTTTATAAAATGCATTTCTTAGTCGCTTGATTTTTTTAAATATTTTGAATTCTATGTTACAGCAATGTATTCTTTTGATATAGCCCGTTTCAAAAGAGAAGAACATTTTTTAGTTTCATTTTTCAATGCGCAATGAGAAATTATTTTTAAAGCTAGAAAATTTTTTAGAGCTTAATTTCTTGCTCTTTTAGTACTGCTCGCTGAACTTTATGCTTTTTTGAGTGCTTTTTACTACTGTTCTGTATATTTAAAAACGCAAACATTCAGAACAAATGAGATTATAAGTACGGTGTTGCACCGACGGCCTGCAGCAACCTGCACTTTGAGAGAGAAAACAAATACAAATTACATAAAAAATAAATTATTTTCTCAACAAAAATTTGAGAAGTGAAATTTTGGCTAACAAATTATTTTTGACGCTCCCTTTTTTTTTCAATTTTGATTGGTTGATTTCGAAAAATAAAATTCAGTACTTCCGCAGCGCAGTTGCGATGAACAATAAAATTCAGGAATATACATTAACTTTTTTTCATTTATTTTTCTGCTGAGAGAATATTCAATTTTTTTTTTTTAATGTCGACCAATCAGAATGACGAATGCTTTCAAAATTATTTTCTTATTCTCAAACATGTGCGAAAATGTTCTTCTCTTTTGAAACAGGCTATAGAATAGTCTAAAGATCAAGGAAAACAAATTTCAAAAATAAATTATAAGTTTATTAATGATTAACAATTTTTTTGATTAAAAATATATTTTCGGTGGTTTCAAAATGATAAATTGTTGATTGATGATTTCCATTGTTGTTTTAATTATATCAATAAGCAGTAGTCAAATTTTTTTTTAAGCTTAAAAACCTATCAATTATCAGTAGATGTGTGCCACATGTGGCTTTTGCAACGCAAAACAATCTCTTACTCATCAATTCAGATAACTTCTTCAAGAGGCTCAAATCCAGGTTAGCCCATTTGGCAACTATTGCAGCTTTTAGATCATTTGTATTGTCATAGTGGTGATTGTTTGTCTAAACCATTCTCACTAAAATGCCCCACACATTCGTTCAGTGCCGTTACTCCAAAGGTGCAAGACGGTACAGAGCACCGGGGCCCTTGAACGATAGGGGCTCTTCGCTGACAGTACAAATAGGAAATGGTAAAGAATCTCAGATAATAAAAAATGCTATAATTTTCAAACAAAATACTGTGAAATAGTAGCCCAAAATTTTACTCAATAATTCATCAGTATTTAAAAGGTGGTGAATTGGATTCACCCTTTATCAATTGTGTCAAAAAATAATTACAAATTTTGAAGTAATTGAATGCGAAATTACAGAAGTTCGCACAGCTATGCTGTTGTTCTTCACAAAACCATCAGGGCCGACCCGAGAATTTGTGGCGCCGTAGGTCAAGTGTTTAAATTGCGCCCCATATTTTTTTCACGCGCTCTGGGCATGCAAGCCACACATTAACACGCATGCCGCGGTCGCCACATAAACGGTTCGGAATTAAGGCTCATTTTTTCAAATTTGTACATTGTTATGCGCATTATTTCCAAAAAAGGTGAAATTTTTAACTTTATTTATAGGAAACAAGTAAGTTTATAAGGAATTTTCAACTATGTAACATAAATTTCATCATAATAAATTAAATAAACGTAATGTAGGAAATTTAGACCAAAAAGTAAAAAATAGGAAAAAAAATATGAAATTCTCAACTATTTAAGTAGAATAATTAAAATTTTTGGTCAAATGATGCAACAAAAAGGTCGAAAATTTCAGCTCAAAAGTTCAAAAACGAAAAATTTTACCGAAAAAATTGAAAAATTCAACAAAAAGGTTGACTTTCTCAACCCAAGTAATGAGCAATACAATTGAAAGACCAACTTTTCAACCAAACAAGTTGAAAAATTTAACAAAAAGGCTTTCTCAACGCTAGTAGCTAAAGAATTCAACTAGAAGTCCAATTCTTCAACCGAAAAAGTTGAAAAATTTAAATAAGAGTTGACTTTTTGAACCCGATAAACTTTGTCAAAATAGCTGAAAAAGTTAACTAAAAGAAGTTGAAAAATTCGTTCCATAAAGTTCTAATAATTTTTCAAAAATTAGTCCCTTTTTCTTAAATAACACTGTACAACAAAACTGAAGTTTTTGCAAATCCCAAGAAGTTTCACAACGGTTTCCTAAGATTTTGGGTTCGTTGAATCCGAATCTGAAGTCAGAATTTTCGGTTCACCGTAGGTTTTCGAGCTACAGAGGAGGCAAAACCCTAACCTCCTACTGTTAATGAAATGAATATGACCGACCGCCATTACTTTTTCAAGAGGAACATTTTTTGCCTTGGAACCCATCCCCTCCGACCCCTCCGTATAGGGCTTCCATACAAATTTTATGATTTTTATATATTTTTTATGTGAACTTTTTTATTTAAACAAAAAACTCATTTTATTAATATTCGAAATTCGACAAATTTTCTGTTTATTTTGTAATTTAATTATGTAGATTTCTAAAAATTTAATTAAAGAAATACCAAAACTAAAAACATTAAAAATAATAAGAAAATTAATTTCAAGCAAATTTTTTTTATTCAAATAAATTAATATTAATGAAATTTGTTTTTTTTTAAATGAAATTTTCATATAAAATTTAAGCAAAAATCATAAAATTTATATGGAAGTCCCAGGCAAAAATGTTCCTCTTGAAAAAGTATGGGGATCGGTAATATTGATTTTATTTACAGTAGGGGTTAGGGTTCTGCCTCCCCTGTAGCTCGAAAACCTAGGGTGACCCGAAAATTCAGAGTTCAGATTTGGATTCAGCGAACCCAAAACCTTAAGAAACCGTTAAGAAACCTCTTGGGATTTTTTTGAGTGTTGTACCGTGTAATTTAAAAACTAAAAAAAAATTGAGAAACTTGACTCAAATAGATGAAAAATGATACTTAAACGTTTAAAATATGTCTTTTAGGTTTGAATTTAAAATATATATTGATTTCAACCAAAAGAAGGTTAAAAGTTTGAACTTTAAAGTTGAAAATATAATTTTGTATAGGAAAAATTTCTGTCTTAACCAAAAAAATTTCACTAAGTTTGAAAATTTAGATTTGAGTTGTTAACTGTATATAATATAACTTATCATTCTATATAATATAACTCGATATATATTTTTTTATATATGTATTGCACCGCTGTCTGCATGCGCCCCGAGCCCGGGCCTTACTGGCTCGGCTTTAGAACCGGCCCTGAATCCCAGTGAACTCTGCAAGACCAGACCGGTCATTTAGTTATTTAAGAAATAAGACAATCCAATCCAGGTTGTCGAATTAAGCATTGATTGAGAACAAACAGGCGTCTGAATTAGATTAAGCAAATTAATAAAAACCTTTGCTAATGATAAAGTAAGACAAAAATTTTAGAAAAATAAAATTAAAGCAATAATGTTCTGTACTTCTTTTGTTTTGAAGATGTTTCTTTTTTTAATTTTTCTGGTAGGGGCCCTTTTTCAATTTTGCACGCGGGCCTTTGATCATCTAGTTACGCCACTGCATTTGCTATAGGATTAAGGTTCGGAGAGCAGGCCGGCCAGTCCATAGTTTGAACGAAGCAGTCATCCAAAAATTGCTTCATTTTATTGCTTACATCAATGAGACCGTTATCCTGTTGAAAAATTAGTGGCAACTCCCTATTTGCCTCAAAAAATGGAAGCAGACTGTTTTGAAGTACTTACATATAATCGCTGCTTTTCATTCGCGACGATGTGAGCTGTCAGTAAAGTGTGGCTTTTGGTCTTATAGCTCCCCACACCATTACGGAACCACCTCCAATATTGCGTTTAGAAAAATAAAGGGGCTTATTTCGAAAATCTCTCCAATACTATTGGAAATGATCAGACCTGTTAAATTCCATTTTTTTTTTTCGTCCGAAAAAAAAAACATTTGCAATAAATAGACTCAGACAAACAATTTTAATAACATTAGCAATAACTTAATGTGTTCTAATCGGTGTAAAGTTGTTCTTCTGCAAATGGAAGACGCGCCTGCTTGCGCCGTGACAAAAAAAATGGGTCAATTTCATAATTTTTAATAACTTTAAAAGATTGGAGCGGTACAAAGTGCGCCATTTGTGGTTTTGGACAATTTATTTTGCACGGCGGCTGTTAGTTTAGTGCATGTCTTGGTCGAGTTTGAACTTTTTCGAAGAATTAATCTATGTTCTCTGTTCTTTTTCTAAGAATTAATCAGACAGCGCTAGTTTTCTGCCACCTGGCCTTAAAACAGTAAAACTATTTGGATTTCGTAAATAATTTTGATCGACTCATCAACATATAAAGACTGTCCTTTTGTTTTTTGTTTTATTGTAAAAAAACTATTGATATTTTTTTAAAAATTTTTCAGTTTATTATTAAGTGAACATTACAAAATAAATGAAAATTTTATTTACACTGAAAAAAATACACTTAAAAAAAATGATGCACTTTTTGATTAAGGTCCATCCATTAGGTTTTTTACCAACCTTTCGTTGACCTTAGTGTATGCCCGGCGCCATTTGCGTCGAAATATTACGATGTTTATCGCAGTTTGTTTCGTCAAACTCAGATTTCAGATTTCTTTTCATTAAAGTTCAATATCTTTCGATTGGACGAAGTTCGGGACAATTCGGAGGGTTGGCTTCTCTTGGTACCACAGCGACATTGTTGGTTTGATACCAATCCATCGTTCTTTGGGCGTAGTGACATGTGGCTAGGTCAGGCCAAAATAGTATTGAACCTTAGTGCTGACATATAAAAGGCAGCAAACGCCGCTTCGAAGGTCACATTTGCAAATGGCCTGCCACACCATGGATTTCTTTGGGAATTTGGTATGTATTTCGGTGGTAAATTTAGAGGATGCTACACCCCTTCTTACCGCAGTATAATATCCGTCTCCAGGTAACTGTTTGAAATACGCTATTCAGTACGTTTTATCGTCCATGATCATGCCCTCCTCTTGACTTCGGCGTCCTTTTCTTCTGACCTTACAGGTACTTTTTGTACTTTATACTTTATAGCTCCTTAGATTGTAAAATTTTCTAATCCGTTGAACAATTGACTTCGATGTTCCCGCTTTTGCTGCCATATCACGAACCGAAGTGCCTGGATTCTGAGTTAACAGCCGCTGAACGTTCTGTGCCACCGCTTGGTTCGCTGGACCAATTTTTCTTCCTGAGCCTGGCGTTTTTGATAAAGAGGTAAGCTGTTTGTATCGTTTTATGGTCCTTCCGACAGTTTTTACACACACGCTAACTTCCTTAGCGATCTTTTTGTACGTGGTGTTTGGATTTTTCAGGTATTTGCAAATAATTTAATTATCAATTGTGTTGTGTGTGTCGAAATTGTCTCAAGTCGTCTCAAACTTCAGCGTAGTGTCTCCTGGAAACGTCTAAAAACTATCACCCGATATACTTTGGCGGCGAATCTGAGCGGCGGGCTTCCTTTGGCCATCAAGCAAAGGTTGTGCGTTGGGTTTGAAGCCCACCATGTAATACAAATATTTCAATGAAAAGTTTAAGAATGAATAAAAGCTTGATTCCCAAATCTGATGACGACTTCCGCAAACGAAAAACTGATAATGATTAACGGATATGCACCTGGAATGTTCGAACCCTTAATTGGGATGGTGCCTCTATTCAACTGATCTTGGAAAGATATAATGCTGATATCACTGCAATCCAAGAAATGCGATGGAAGGGACAGGGTTGCTTACGGCAAGCATCCTGTGATATCTTCTACAGCGGCCATGCGGAGAAGCACGTGTTTGGATGCGGATTTGTAGTTGGCAAGAGAATACGGCATTATGTCCTGCGATTCACTCCTGTGAACGAACGACTTGCCATAATCCGCTTCAAGGCAAAATATTTTTAACATAAGCCTAATATGTGCGTACGCTCTGACTGAAGAAAAAGATGACGAGACCAAAGAGAGTTTTTACGAGCGCCTTGAAGACGCATACGAGCGCTGCCCCCGTCATGACATAAAAATCATGCTTGGTGACTTCAGCGCCAAGGTGGGTAAGGAAAACATATTTGGTCCTACAGTCGGAAAGTTCAGCCTCCACGACAACACATCCGATAACGGAATGGGGTTGATTGACTTCGCCGCAGCACGAAACATGGTCGTTAGTAGCACTAGATTCAAGCATCTCAATATTCATAAGGCCACCTGGTTGTCCCCTGATCAAAAAACATGCAACCAAATTGATCACGTTTTGATTGACGGAAGGCACTCTTCCAGTGTACTAGACGTACGCACGATTCGTGGTGCTAACATAGACTCGGATCATTATCTTGTCGCAGCCAAGATCCGCACACGTCTGTGCGCAGCTAAGAATGCTCGCAATCATACACAAAGAAAGCTAGACGTCGACAAGCTGCAGTCAAAACGGACGGCCGCAGCCTTCGCTACTCGACTCTCACTCCTGCTTCAAGAAACCACTCCTCCGATCGACGATATATGCGAACAGTGGACGCACATATCCCACTCTATGCGTACGGCTGCCGAAGAGGTGAAAGACTACCACCGCCCTCGCCGAAACCAGTAGCACGACCAGGAGTGTCGCGACGCCACTGCAGAGAAGGACGCCGCCTACAAAGCTATCCTGGTGTCGGTTGTAACGCGTGCTGTTATTCATAGCGATACCGAGAGAAGAGGAGGGAAGAGAGACGCATTTTCAGGCGAAAAAACGAGAGGTGGAAATGCGTGAGTGCGAGAAAATTGAGATGCATGGCGACAGGAATGATACTCGAAAATTTTTAGAAAAAGTAAGACGCCTGGCTGATGGTTTTAAGACCGGAGCCTCTTCCTGCAAGGATGAGAATGGGAATCTAGTGACAGCTATCCAGAGTACACTGGTGTTATGGAGGGAACACTTCTCTAGTCTTCTAAATGGCGACGCTGACAACAATCCGGCCAGTGGAGATGATATCCCGGAAACCCCAATTATGGATGACAGCGTTGAAGTTCCGCTGCCCGACTATAACGAGGTCTTAACAGCTATAGCTCGGCTTAAAAACAACAAAGCCGCAGGAGCCGCAAGAGGAGCCGATGGCCTACCGGCAGAGCTGTTTAAGACCGGTGGCGAAGTTGTGTTTAAATGCATTCACAGACTTCTGTGCAGAATATGGTCAGAAGTATGCATTCCAGATGATTGGAACCTCAGTATGCTCTGCCCAAACCACAAAAAAGGCGATCCCACCATTTACGCCAACTACCGCCCAAACCACAAAAAAGGCGATCCCACCATTTACACCAACTACCGTGGGATAAGCCTTCTTAATATCGCATAGAAGGTGCTGTCGAGCATATTGTGTGAAAGAGTGAAGCCCATCGATAACCGACTGATTAGATCTTATCAGTGTGGTTTCAGACCTGGAAAGTCCACCATCGACCAAATCTTCACGCTCCGAAAAATCTTGGAAAAGACACTCGAAAAACAAATCAACACACACCATCTTTTTGCCGTTTTCAAAACCGCCTTTGACAGTCCAATAAGGAGTCACCTATACTCCATCATGTCTGAATTTGGTATTCCTGCGAAGCTAAAACGTCTTTACAGGATGACACCGAACAACACCAGCAGCGCAGTGAAAATCGGGAAGGAGCTCTCCCTTCCGTTCGATACCAAGCAAGGTTTCAGACAAGGTGATTCCTTATGGTACATTTTTTTTAATATAGACATGGAGAAGATCATCCGAGCTGCTGATTTGAGACGCAACGGCACAATTTTTTATAAAAGCGTAATGCTGCTGGCCTTTGCTGATGATAATGACATCATTTCAGCATTCTCCAGGCTAGAAAAAGAGTCGAGTCGAATGGGTCTTGCAGTGAACGCAGATAAAACGAAGTATCTTGTGTCAACAAACAAACAGTCCCAGCGTCTTGGAAACCACGTCACTGTTGACAACACCTTCTTTGAGGTAGTAAAGGACTTTGTTTACCTGGGATCTAGCATTAACTCCTCCAACGATATCAGTATTGAGATTAAACGAAGGATAACTCTTGCCAACAGGTGTTACATTGGGCTCAGTAGGCAATTGAGAAGCAGAGCTGACGCTCTATAAGTCAATAATCATGCCCGTCCTACGATACGCATCACAAACCTGGACGTTGAGCAGCTCTGATGAAAGGACTTTGAGAGTGTTCGAGAGAAAAATCCTTCGCAAGATCTATGGTTCAATCTGCGTCAATGTCGAGTACCGAATACGATGGAACCAAGAGCTGTATGAGCTATATGCCGACATCGATATAGTCAAGCGTATTAAAATAGAGCGGCTTCGCTGGCTAGGTCATGTCGAGAGAATGAACGACGAAGCTCCAGCGAAAAAAATATTGGATTCGGTACCCAGCGGTGGCCAATGCAGACGAGGAAGACCGCATCTCTGTTGGAAAGACCAGACATTGGATAACCTGACGACGCTTGGAGTTTCCAACTGGCGCCAGCAAGCGCACGACAAAAGAGGCTGGCGCTAATTCTCTTAGACCAGGAAAAAACCGACCATCTAAGTAAGTAAGTGCCATCTAAGTAAGTAAGTAAGTGTTATTAAATGTTTGCAAGCAATTAACCGAGAACTGGACCTACATGTTTTATGCCAACTCCGCACGGTTAAAGTTCATGTTCCCAAGAAGCTTTACATGGCATTATTTACTCCCTGAGGTTTGCCATTGTCTGCAGGGGTGGTGACATCAGAAAAATTTTTTTTTGAAAAAAACTTCTGTCGAGACTTGGCATCGAACTCGAGCTCCGAGCATGCTAAGCCACACAATTAACCTGCATGCGACGCTCATCAGTTGGTTGGTGTTTTAATTTTAAAATTGCTAAAACTTTGAAACATGTACAGTCGACTTCTCAAACAGCTGGTGTGAGCAAAACATAACTATATTTGGACGTTTATACGTTTATTTTCTAAACCAAAAATATGCTATTCGAAACGTTAACAAAACTGTTTGCAGAGCAAATGAAAAAGAAAATTATTGCCAATAAAATACGCATTATTAAAACATGAAAAGAAAATAATAAAGTATTTAAGAAAAAGTGCTTAGATGTAACAGTATAAAGGCAAGCTTAAGAATAAAAGTGGAGACAAAGAAAGCATAAAATTTATTATGTTAATAAAAACTTCACAAAAGATAAGCACTGACTATGCCTTTTTGAATTTGGCTTTATGTGGAAAATGTACGTTTTAATGAGAAAGTATTATAAAGCAATAAGCAAAATGTGCTGAAAAAAAAAAAAACAAAAGAAAAAACAACAGTAAATTCAAGTAAATAAATGAGACTGTTGGCGAAAGACTTAAAACAAAACAACGACAAAAGCTTAAAATTAAGGAAATTTGTCTGAAAGAACTAAAGTGGTTGGAGACCACTCAAGTCACTGAGTATGAATTTAATAAAAATAAATGTGCTTCTTTAATATATGAGCAACTTGATAAAATAAATTGACTGTTTTGTGCAAAAGCCTAAAAATTTAAATCTTTGACAGACGAAGCAACATTACCGCATAAGCAGCTTCATTAGCTTTGTCGTTGAGGCAATATTTTGTTGCCTCTGCATAAAGCAGCAACGACACTTTAGTAGCTTGCTAGTTGGCTTTCATGCCGTTTATCATTTCTGCTTTATGTCACTAGCATAGCGTAATTTGCCAGTTTTAACCAAGTTGTCAAAAACGGCTAAAACCACACTTTGGGGGAAAACTTTGGTCGAAAAAAAGTATGGCTGCAACAAATCACAGGCGTTATACAAACGCCCACTCACAGAAAATTGTGTGCAAAAAAAACTACAGCACCAAAACAAAGTGCTAAAAAGAAGTTGGGGGTGGTAGAGAAAACGAAATGAAGCAGCCAACAAATTGCAGGAGTAGCATTAAAAATGAGGGCAATTTAAGTGAAACACTTACACTTGCAACTACAAATCAGACAAATTTACGTCTGCCAGAAGTTGGCGAAAATGAAATTTTTTTAGCTACTAAGTAATGCAACACTTACTTCACGCGTGCCACACTGATATTTCACACATACAAAAGCACTTACAGCAAATGAAAAACTTATTTATGTTGAAAATATTATATATCTACATACATATAATATTTGTTTACAGCCTGTTTATACTATAATATAAGAAAACTTTGTTTGCATCCTGCTGCTGTTGCCGATGCTGCTGCTGTGGAGTTGCCGCAATTTGCACAAAAGTGCAAAAGCATGGCTGTCAGCGCGTAGCGCTACTTGGCAACAGCAAGCATTCTTGTTGTCCACATTTTCCACAGCATTTTGCTTGATTTTATATTTTCTTTTTTTTTCGCTTTACTCTTAACTTGTTTTTGCCATTAGAAGCTTGTTTGCTCTAAGGTCGTTAAGCAGTTCAAGCTGTTGCTGCCTTAAAGCATGGCAGAGTGCAAGCGTTTTGCATGTTGCTGCTATGCAGCTTTGTTGTTAATGTTATCGTTGCTCTTCTGGTTAGAGTTCGTTTTGCTTTAAATTTAAAAGTAATTCAAATTTGATGATGCATTAAATTAAAAAGTTGCTTTTTTTATGTCCTGTGAACATGAGATTTTTCAAAACTATTTTAAATTAGTTGGCGAAAAAAGAAGCAAGTTTGTGTGGAGATATGCAGAAAGTGCATTATATTTTAAATAATTTTTGAAATTTGTTTGTTCGATAAATATTGGAGCTACATATTTTGATACCAATTTGGTAACATATTTTGAAAAGATATATGGGGGGTAAACATCACAAAGAAGTGTACAAATTCTTAATAAAAATTTCTAGTTATATGAAGATAAGCATGCTCGGAGCCCGTGTTCGATACCCAGCCGCGGCGAAAAGTTTTTTTCAATAAAAAATTTTTCTGATCGGTCACCACCTCTCTGCAGACAATGTCAAACCTCAGAGAGTAAATAATGCCATGTAAAGCTTCTTGAGAACATGAACTTTAGCCGTTCGGAGTCGGCATAAAACATGTAGGTCCAGTTTTCGGTCAATTGTGTGCAAAAATGTAATAACACACAAAACACAATTGATCATAAGAAGCTCGGTCAAAGTCCTTTCAAGGCCTGAAATGGCCAATTTGTTTTTTTTTTTTGTATGAAGATATGAGACGATTTTGCTTACGAAAGCTTACTTGGAAAGGGCATCTTTACACAATTTAAAATAACAAAATACCCTTATATAAGTACTATCCATAAGTGCTTTCCATAAAGCCGCACTTCTTTCTTCGTACATTTTTTAGGGTGTACATTAGAGTGCGTCGAAAAAAAAAGTTTAAAAAAACCACCCGCTATTTTAAAGTTGACCTCGAGAGGATTCCGAAAACAAAAAAATTTTTTTTTTGGACCACCGGAAAAACAGCAAAAATGGTCTTTTTTGCATAACTTAAACATTACATGTCAGATCTTAAAAAATTATATGTCATTGAAAAGGGATTTACGAGCACTACAATGTCCTCTTAGAACATTTTTACTTCTGAGGTCATATTCAACACGTAAGCCCCATTAGCCCGATTTTGAATTTGTGTTCAAAAAATTATTTATTAAGTTTCTTTTACAATTTTGTGTATGTTATGTAACTTTTTGTTGACTAAACTTAAAGTAAATTTTTTATACAAAAAAGGATTATATCAAATAATTGAACTATTATAACTTCTTTGTTTTTAAACTGAATAAATATTTTTTTGAACACAAATTAAACAAATTTGACGGAGTTTAATTATATGGGAAAAAAAAATATATTTAAGGGGGATAAATCGGGCTAATGGGGCTTACTAATTGAATATGACCTCAAAAGTAAAAATGTTATAAGAAGATATTGTAGTGCTTGTAAAGCCCTTTTCAACGACATATAAAATTTTTTAAGATCTCACATGTAATGCTTAAGTTATGCAAAAAAGACCATTTTGGCTGTTTTTCCGGTGGTCCAAAAAAAATTTTTTTTTGTTTTCGGAATCCTCTCGAGGTCAACTTTAAAATAGGGGGTGGTTTTTTCAAACTTTTTTTTTTGTATGGAGGCCGACCCACTCTTGTGTACATTTATATTATTTTTTTTTTTTGGTGTGAAAACAACTAAAATTTACATTTCTGTGCACATTCATATTAGAATCATGCAAACTTAATCACTGCTATTTGCTTTTTATTTAAATAAGTATCTCATAATTTTTGACGGAATTTTGACATGCCATTTAAAGTCCCGCAAATATTAACGTTTTTCTCATAAAATTTTTTTCTAAGATTGTTCCACTGACTTTTTGTTTGTAATTTTGGTTTTTTTTTTTTTTTTTTTTTTTATTTAAAGTTTAAAACAAATTGTAAATCTTTTAGACCAAATCATGCAAAAAATGTCAAAAAAACTACAAGAACTTTGTATTTCTCACATATATTCTTTAAAAACATAATATTTTTAATGCATTTTTCAACATTTTTTTTTGTATGGGGTCTTTTTAACAAATTTTTTCAAGGCCATGAAACTTTTTTGACGAATACTTTAGGTATACCTAGCGCCTTTAATACCCATCGTTCAAAGATAATATATATACTAAAATCTCAGATATAACCTGCGCTGAATGAATATTTAATACTGAATTTTGTCACTATTATATTAAAGACACAAAATAGTAAAATATAAGCAGAAAAATACATGTGTTTATATAAGAAAATAATTTTTTTTTGCTTTCTTTGTTTTTGTTTTGTTGTTTGTTCTTCTATTGTTTTTTTTTTCATACGAACTGATTCGCAGCATTGGTTCTTTACTCCACATTGGGAGGGCTTGGGTTGTTATATGTACTACTTCGTTAGTGCACTGACAAGGAAAGTTCCCCAGGTGTCAGTCTCCGATTTGAATGATTTTCGGATATGTGATAGAAGACAAAAATCTAAGGTCGACGTTTTTTTTTATACGTGCTCAATCGATGGTTTAGCGTTTCAAACTTGCGTTCAAAAATTTGCGTTATAGACCAACTAAAAGCAAAAAGTATCAATTACAAAAACATTGCTTGGCCCTCAATTTGTAATCAGGTCACTTGATTGACCTCAAGCAACTGCACGTAGCAATAGCATGAGTAGAAAACTATAAACTTCATAAGTTTCACGCATCGATTTTCCATCAATATTATTATTCAGTTTATTGAGTTTGAAATCCAAGACATTGCAAGCACTCTAACTCAACCGCCCTAGACCACCCACACCATTTGCCGAGCGTCATAAATGTTGACATACTATTTTGTACGAAGCTCAGTTCAGTCAAAATGAATAGTCGTCTAAAACAATGACATAAACTTGCTATATATTAAAACAATGCCAGCTATATACTACATAAATATCCGGTAAAATCCTGACTGGGTGGATGGCTTGCAATTTATTTTTTGCTTTATTGCAGTGCTCTTTTACTTTGTGCTTTTTCTTAAACCCACTACTTCGGTCAAAAACAACAACAAAAACAATACCGAACAAATTTCTTCATTGACGTCCATTTAGATTTTATTGTTAAATAATGTTTGCCCGATAAGACCGCAACCATCAAATATTATTCCAAAGCATATCCTTAAAAGTGTGCTTAGATGGGTGAGAATGTGTGTTCAATGTTGTGTTTGGCTGGCAGTGAGTAAATGTGTGTCTGTGTGGCTTCCACGCTTAGCTTAGTTATGGTTGTGTGCTCTACGTGTGTCCACTAAGGCATGTGCGGTTTTTTTTTTATAACTCTACTTTTCGATGCCAATAAAATTGCGCATATCCTTGAAACCCACACTTAAATTGCTCTTTTATATCTCTTTACTCTTTACGCTCTGTTTCATCGGTTGTGTATTCAGGCTTTAAATAATTTTTTTTTTGGTATACGTTCAATGTCTGCACTTGTGGTACTTTTGGTGTTTCTGGTTGTAGTACGGTGTACGGTGTCTGACATAATCGGCTGTCATTTTTACGTGTTGATTTATTGCCGCCATCATGCACTTTGCTGCCGCTCGATATTGATGTTGGTTGGATGCTGTCATCGCTGCCGGTTTCAGCTGCCTTGAGTCATCAGCAAAACATTATTACAATTCCGTTTATATCTAATGGTACTTTGAATGTGCGGCTGATGTCTAAAATAAGGTTTGGGTGCGGCCATGTGTGGAATACAATATAAAAAAAAAATTAAATTGATTAACTTGGCTTTTGTATGTTAATGTGCTACATTATATTATTTTGCCAAATTTTAGCACATATTGAGTCTTTTTTAATCATGCCTGATGGAAAATAAATGCAAAAACTTTGACTGGTGAATTATTACAAAAATGTGATAAAAGTGTGTGATAAAATAAGCTTTTAATCTTATTAATTGTGTTTTTTTTTTTTTTGTTATAAAAATACACAGTTACAAAAAGATAGATCAAGTGAAGAACACTCTGAACATTGAAAGTTTAGCCAGAGTTAATTTGAGTGAAGTAAATATTTCATAAAAAAAAGCTTAAAAATTTGTTAAGTTTAACAAATTTTATATCTTTTTAAATTTTCATTTCTCCCATTTCTTCACTTATGCCTTGTTGACATATTAAATCTTATAAATTTCTCTGCAAAATCTTCTAAATAATGTATAGATTTAAAATTCACTTGAGTGTTATTATTCAAAATTTATTTCGGTTACAGACACTAATTTAAATAACTTATATTTTAAGCAATTTGCTGCTGCTACAGCTATTATCGGCACTCCTTCATTTCGAAACAACAACAATGACAACGACAACGACAACGACAACGACAACATTTAATTTATTATGTTTACCCTGCGGCATATTTGAAAATGTAAAACTTAATTTCAACTAAACACTCTCGTGGGTGTGGTTGCTGCTGCTGCCGCTGCTGCCGCTGCTGCTACTCTCATCTTGATGATGCAGCAGAAGCAATGTTTAAACATAGCAACGCAACGCAACGCAATTTCAACAGGCAAATACAGCATAATTTCAGGCGCAACAATTTATGACATTTCATCAAGAAAATTGCTGCTTCTTGTGTGTGTTTGTGTGTGTGCACTTGTCAACTGAGTGCTGCCAGCAGCTTTGTTTAAACTTAAAGCTTTTGAGCGGATTTTTAATAAAAACAGCACAAACAGTGGTGTTTAACATTATAATAGAGCTCATATATTACGGGAAAATATAAAATAATGAAAAACTGTTAAAACGCTCTAAAAGCTTTGCCTAGACTTGTGCCTCTTTAGTTTTTATTTATTTTAATAAATAAAAAAAAAATAAAAATGTATTTAAAACAAACCTTACATCAACTTTGCTAGACCTTATTTAACGCTCATGTTAATAAATTGTCGCTTCTGCAGTTTAATAGCTTCAAAGTTGTTCTTGTTGTTGTTGTTGTTGTTGTTGGTTGGTTGGTTTTTTTGTTGGTTGGTTTGCAAATATTTGCTTATTTTTAGGGCGCAGCTGTTCACTGCTAGAAAATCTATGTTAAGCAAACAGTAATTAAAAATACATCAGCATACTTTTAGGAATCGCGAGGGTTGTTTGAAGAGTTCTGGTTGAGCAAGAAATAAATTTGTTGATTTCACACTCGCTGAATTTTGAAATAAATTTAAACTCTTTTTTTTTGACAATTTACAATCTTTATACAAAATAACAAACTTATATCGATTTTTTCTGGTGGAACAGACAAAAATAATTAATCGTTTAGCGATGTTTTAACCATTTACGCTTGATTGTGAAAACAGGCTTAAGAGTTTCTTGAAATTGTATAATAGCTGCGTTCGATTTCGATTGTGGTGACCGTGGCATACAGGTTAAGTGTGTGGCTTAGCATGCTCGGAGCCCGGGTTCGATCCCCAGCCGCGGCGAAAAGTTTTTTTCAATAAAAAATTTTTTTGATCGGTCACCACCTCTCTGCAGACAATGGCAAATCTCAGAGAGTAAATAATGCCTTGTAAAGCTTCTTGAGAACATGAGCCGTTCGGAGTCGGCATAAAAAATGTAGGTCCAGTTCTCGGTCAATTGTGTGCAAACTTTTAATAACACACACAACACAATTGATCATAAGAAGCTCGGTCAAAGTCCTTTCAAGGGCTGAAATGGCCAATTTGTTTTTTTTTTTTTTTTTTTTTGCATTCGATTTGCCAGTGCTCAACTCGCTAGTAAAAAAAACGTCTATCACATCAATAAATAAATTAAATTTTTTTGCCTGCCAATAAATCAGTCGACATAAGTCATTTTGAAATACATATTTTGAATATAAAGCAGTTGACTGCTTGAAGGAATTTTATTTTTTTTTTTTTTAATTCACATCTCATTTTGGCAAAAATCTATTACATTTTACCCTATCCGGTACACAAACCAACTAATAAATAAGAACTTGGCAACGCAACTTTACTCAACTCAATCGGTCGTTCACTTTCTCTATCCTCAACTATCTGAAGACTTTGTTATTGTTTTCTCACACAAATTTTGAAATAAGCGACAATATTTGAGTATAGGCTGGTGAATCGAACGTAGCTAATATTTACGTAATTTTCAAAATCTTATAAAGTCAAAAATGGGTTTTTAGTTAAAAACTTTAGTTAAAGAAAAATTATAAAAATGCATTTTTTTAATATTCTAACGCCAGATATCAGAAAACATTCCCGAAATATATTTTTCAAATTTCATATTTACTTATTTTTTCAAAATTTTTTTGGTATTCTATGCCAGATTTAAACAGAGAATTTTCAAATATACTCAAAACTTCACCTGAAATATAAAAATTTAGACTTTATGAGTGAAAATTGAATTAAAAAAATGCAATTTTTTATATTCTAATGCCAGATGCCGAAAAAAATGCCCTAAAATAGGTGTAAAAGTCTTTTTTGAAATTTCATAATATTTAAGTATTTTTTAAAAAGTTTTTGGTATATAATGCTAGGTTCTTACCAAGAAAGCATTCTCAAAAAAAGTCGTAAATAAGCTTAAAGAAACAAAATTTAGGGAATATTTTTAAAAATACAATTGATAAATTCTAAAAATAATAAATTCAGGACCAGATTTTGGAAAAACATTACCAAAAATAGGCTGAAACACAATTCTTTCCGCTTTCGCTTTTCTTTCTTGACACAATTCTTTCTTGAATACAGAATTTAAATTAAAATTTGGAAAAATATAATGTTTTCTTTCTTATCTACACTTTCTAAAATTTGAAAAAATTCAATTTATTCAATTTATTTAATTAAAGAACCATCCACCCAAAGAATAATTGATGTCTTCTGCAGTAAAGAGCCCGATATGAGCAAAGAAAATGCTAAACCGACTCCTTCTTTTCTCATCCCTGCAGCTCCAACAATGATTATTCGAAAGAAACTCTATTTTGAAGGCAGGCCCATTAATATCATTTATATTAAAATCATTCCTCGACAAAAATATAAGCTTTTTGTGTGCTGACACTTTTGCCGTGTCATGCCTAGCGAGTTCATCAGCTTTACAGTTTCCAGGAATGTCCCTTTGAACCGGCACCCACAATAGATGAATGTCACAGTCTTCAGCCATCTCTTTTAGCCTAAATGATTAAAATATGTGTGATGGTATAAGGATGTTTTCGATTTTTTGTTTTTATTTGATAACATTGTTGATAACATTTTAAAAAATGTTTACTCTCTACGACTTCCAACAGAAGTAGTTTCGTAAACTTATTTAGAAGAGATTCAAAAAAGATGCATCAAAAATTACGGTGGAAGGTTAAAATATCCTACAAAAACATGACCCTGGGTTGGCAGCCAAGCATGCTTACCGCTCGATTATTGCGGCAGCACTTTTATAACTCAGGGGTCAAAATTTCAAAACATTGAAATTGGTTGAAGTAAATAGTTCTTAAAAAGTTACAAATTGACGTATTACTGATGAACTTTTTTAAGCAAACGACCAATAATCAAAAGAAAAGGGGAAGGATCAATAAGGCTAATCTTCGGCTACGCTCAAATTTGGCAAAAAGAAAAGAAAAAATTTTTCTTCAATGTCTAGGTACAATTAAGAGTCGGTTCAACTACAAGTGGAAGCAAACCCATCCTCTTTTTAAAGTCATTTCAAGGTAAAATTGAAAAAAAAACCATAAAATAAAACGTTTTTTTCAGAATAGCTTTTTCTAGAACTTCGTTTGAATATATATAGAGTTTTTGGTCGCTGAATCCGTATCCAAGATTTGTCTGTCGATATGAAGGTAATTTCAAAATTATTTCAATGTCTAAAAAAACCAAACACGATGTTCAACTTTCTAATATATAGATTTTTGGGTTACTGGCTCCGAATCAGATAAGTTTGTCTGCATTAAGGTAATTTGAAGGTTATTCCAAGGTTAAAATTATAGAAAAATAGATTTTCTCTGACCATCTTCCAAAAATATAGATTTTTTTTAAACGCTGATTCCAAACATTGTCAGTTTGTCTGCATAAAGATCATTTCATAGTCATTCCAAGGTCAAAATTTAAAAACAATACCGATATAAAATGTCAAACATGCTGATATATGGACTTTTTGTGTCGCTGTTTCTGAATTTTGTCATTCGTCGGCATTAAGGTCATTTTAAAGTCATTCCAAGGTCTAAATAAATAGGTTTTTGGGTCGCTGATTTCGAATTCAAGGTCAATACAAAAATTAAAAAAAAAAACCCGAGATACAATGTCAAACTTCCTGATATATGGGTTTTTTTGGGTCGCTGTTTCTGAATTTTATCCGTTCGTCTGCATTAATGTTATTTCAAGGGCATTTCAAGATCATTCCAATGAAAAGAAAGCATGGATTCCGTACAAAACTTCCTGATATAAAGGCTTTATAGGCCTTATGGGTCACTCATTTCACATCCCAGGTCATTTTGCCTATATAAAGGTCATTTCCAGAACATATCAAGGTCATTTCAAAATCAAAATGAAAAAAAAACACATAGAAACGATGGCCAACTTCTTGATAAATGGATTTTAGAGGCAGCTGGTTCTGAATTCAAGCTCAATTTATCAGTATTTCATCAATTTATCAGATCATTTCAAGGTCATTCTAAAGTCATAATGAAAAGAAAGCAGAAATTCAATATTCAACATTCTGATAAATAAATTTTTTGGGTCGCTGAATTTGGGGCCAGTTTGTTAATATTAAGGTAGTTTCAAAGATATTTCAATATCATATTGAAGAGAATGCCGTTATACGATATTCAACTTCAGGTTACGATTCGAAAAGCTGAGATTCGATATCAAACTTCTGGTTTAACATGATGTTAACACTCTACAACTGCTTTTTGTGTATTTTCGAACTTTTGTGCGAAAAGTGTTAAACAAATATGCAAACAAAGGTGCCCCAGAGTGTTAAAATATAGCTTTGGGAACACTATAACTCAGTTAAAGGCAAAAATTTAAAAGTTTTCTTACTGTTGATTCAAGTCAAATGCTTTCTTTTGTGTTAATTTAAAAGCCATATAAAATATTGCTCAGTTGTTAACTTTAAAACGCCGTTGAAATTTTAATTAAAATTTTTTTTTTTTTAGCTCTTCAACATCTAAACTTTTCGCCAAATCCAAAAATTTGTTTTGAATTCTTCTAGCCGAAGCCGTTGATCAAAGTTTGTTAACTTTTTTCTTAATGTATTATTTTATCAAACAACCCTCATTTTCTTAAAGCTGTGCTTCATTTCAAGCTAACCTTCAAATGGTACACAGCAAAAGCTGAAAAGTGTTGTCATGTGTTTGAATGATGGTGGCATTTCGCCTATTTTAAACACACACGTAGAAGTTTGTGTGTGTTAGCCTGCATAAATTAATGTGTGTGCGTCTTTTGGTCTTAAATGTTTATTTGGGGCGCCTGATAAAAGCTTATTAATTGCTTTTTAATTATGGATAGTTGAGACAAGGCGTATTTAAAATTTATTATTAATAAAGATCAATTCAAGCAAAGTGCCTAAAAGTATGCTTAATTTCAATACAAAGGCAAGATAAGAAAAGAGCATAAAAAAATAAGCTGACTGGTTTTAAGCACATTTTGACTGCAGGCAAAGCCAATAGCAGATGATGAACAAAATAATTATAAAAGCACTAGAGGCGAACAAAAAAAAAGGGCAAAAAAAAAAAAAGAAAGAAAAACATTTATGAAATAAGCAGCAGAGCAGCACAAGCCCCAAATAAAACAGCATGCATGCAAATTCAATTCGTATTTAATTTATTTTAGCCACCACTGTGGCACAGTACAGCCCTATACAGCCGTGCAGTGTTAATACCATTTTTATATTCTATTAAATTCTGTGTATGTTTTTGTTTTTTATGCATTCTTAATATTATTTTTTGCTTTAATATATATTGTTTAGTTGTTGTTGTTGTTGGCTGCAGTTGCTTTTATGTTAATTTTATAAAAATCGTTTGCATGTCTATATATTTTTTTTTCATTGTTTTATTTTACTATAACTGTTGTTGCGCTCATTGTTGTTGCTTAAATATAGCAGTTATCTAGCAAGTGCAGACAATAGCAATCATAACAACAACAACAACAACAACAACAACAACAATAATAAAAACAGCACTTAGTTCGCTAAGCACATTAAATATTCACTGCGTGGGCAAACTTAAAAAACAAAACATCACCAAGAAAAGCAAAAAAAAAAAAACGCATTTGTATAAATAACATTTGTTAGCCTTTAGGGACTTTTTTTAGTGTCCTTGCCGCAACAGTATTATTTAATCTGTCTTCAAGTTTTGCTGTTTGTTACTTTTTACAGTACTTATTATGTGCTGTTGTTGTTGTTCTTTTTTTTATATAAATTTTCTTTTTATTGCTGTTTTTATTCACTCTGGCGCTAGCATTTAAAAGCAATTGCATTCGACTATATAAGAAGCACAAACTTTTGATTGTTGCACTTTCATCATTTTGTGTTTTTTTTTTTATTTATTTTTTTTTTCACTTACTTTAAGTTGTCTTCAGCTTTGTTCTCTTTTGCGTTTTTTGAGCTTGTTCCTTACAATCATATAATTTATTAAATGTGCTCATTTTTGCTCTTTATTCAGCATTTAAAGTTATTAAACTTAATTTTATGTTTTCATAATTTTTCTTTTAGTTGTTTTTAAAAAAGTCACTTACAAAAAAATTGTAAAAATTACAAAAGTTTGTAAAAAAGTATTAAGAAAAGTATGCCGACGGTCTTTTAAAAGCAACATCAACATTTAAAGTTGTGCGTTTTGGATTGCAGTTTAAGAAACTTTTATTCTATTGGACCTCTTTAAGATGACCCTTTGAGCATGTGTATCATACTTTTCTCTGAGCTAAATGCCAAAAGGCTCTAAGACACCTGATGTTCGTATCTATCTCAATTTTTAAGGAATTATCTTTTACTTTGTATCAAAAAGTTTTGCTTTCTACAGTTTTAAAACACTACATTTTATTTTCTTTAAATCGCCACTTTTATCCTTTAAGAACTCCAAATTGTCTCAAGTTGCTTTACAAAAGTTACATCTTATTATTAAAATTGTATTACTTAAATTATTTTTGATTTACTGGGATATGATTAATCAATCAATAGTTCTATGAACCCATGAACTGCCAAATGAAAATTTGTTGCTTTAAAAACTAATTGTTAAAAATAAAAAATCCTTTACAGCTCAAGAACTACAGCAATTGTTTTGCTGTGCTCAATTGCCAATGCATAAAATAAGCCAACGCATTCATATAAATATAATAATTTCTTTAAACTTGAAAATAAATGTAGATTTTAATTTTGTCTTACAAGGAAATGTCCTGAGGTGACAGTTTTCGATTGGAATGATTTTCGGATATATGGTAGAAGACATAAATCTAAGGTTGACGTATTTTTTTAATACGTGCTCAATCGATGGTTAAAGGTTTCAAGTTTGAGTTAAAAAATCAGCGAAAATTTCGCATTTTGCTGTAATTTTGCCATTTTCTATGAAAACATTTACAAAATTGGTACCAATTTCATTACGAATGCTCTTACAAAAACACATATGATGGCATCAATTTTTCAAAAGAGAATTTTGTTGTCATATCATGTACTTTAAATGTACCTTTGGAGCTGTATAGTGTAACCCAATTTTAAGCTTTTTCAACACAATGAAAAAAAAAGTCATGTAACTGTCATGTAAAGTCATGTAAAGTCATAACCCCTTAATTAAATTGGCCGGTAATATGATATACCACTTTCGGATAATGTGATATACCATATATACCAATATCACATTACCCGAATAGTGTTCAACAGCAGTATCTATTTTTTTTTTTCAACCAAAATTAAAAAAAAAAACCCATAATATTGAAAAGAAAAAATTTTGTTGTTGTTGATACAATTTTAAAACAAAAAAAAAAAAACACAGAAAACAAAACTACAAGCAAAATCAACTGAATATAAATATGCATGTAAAAACTTAACAAAAAATAGCACAAAGTATAAAATGACTGAAATGAATAGATATGCTATGAATAGATGGTATATCACATTACCCAACTTTGACTAAAACACAAATTTTTATTTGTTATGTTTGTAAATCTACGCTGTATAAAACGAAAATCTCACCTCTTTTGTGGCTAACTAAATTCAAACTCTAACAAATTTATCTATTTTAGCTTACAATTCTGCTTTATCTATTGTAATTCCCTCGAAAAGCGCACTGAAAAAAAATTATCGACGACAACGATAAAAGAATATCACAACAATAAGAGCGAGCACTGCGAATGAGAGCATGCTTTAAGCTGCAGTACCTGTTTTTTTTCCGTTGCCGTTATGTTCACATGTTTGTATTTGTCGAAAATTGCATATTTAACAAAATATGTAGGTATATCACATTACCCGACCATATCACATTACCCGAAGTTACTCTACCTCAAAAAAATTTGAGCACGACTATTTTAATCAAGCCATTGAAAAAGGTTTAAGCAAAAATTTGTAGAGATTTTGCAGGAAAATTCATTACAATCCGTTCTTAATTCAAAACCTCAACTTTGTGATTGAACGCATCCTCAGTTAACTGATGCTCACATCCTCACTGAGCATCCTCACTCACCTGAGGAGCTCATCAGATATCCAAAGAATTTTTTTTTTTTTAATTTATAATAAAAACCATTAACAGTCTTATTCTGGTAATTGACAATTGCAAATTTATTGCCAAGACAATTTTGCATATCCTTTTTTTTCGTAAATGAAGGTAACGAAAAACTAAAAAACTATCGCATCAATTATCGAGTTGAATCTGGTTTGATTACTATGATTCCAAGTAGCTCTATTGATAGAAAAGCATAAATTGAAAAGCACAAACCTTTTCAATAAATAAAAAAATTAATGATAAAATATAAAGAACAATTCATTATCCGATGTTTCTTTAAAAATGACCACATCAGTTCATGACCGCAATAGTCATAAAACTATTTTTGTTACACTTGAATAGTAACTGCCAACCATTCAAGGTCAGACTTCAAATGACTGCAATAATATTTCTCAAGAGATCGCAAGAATTAAAAAAAGGCATAACTATTTAACTGCGCACACATTTAAGTGTTACCACTTTAATGATTTCTTACTGAAAGCGGGCAACAGCTATAACGGCAAAATATCAGCCATTTTAAGCATTAAAGTAGCCGCCTTACTTAATGTCTGTTACAAGTTTAACTGCCTTAATTTGGAGCAGAATTTTATGTCATGCTCTAAATTGGCTTATTGTGGTAACCAAAGAGTTTTGTGTGTATGTGGGTGGGGGGGAAGGGGGTGGTGTGTTTGAGACAAACCAAGCACAACAGTTGAACTTCAGCAAAAAATAGAAGGAATGAAGTAGTAGATGGCAGCAAAGTAACAAAAGTAGAAATGGCAAAAATATGCTGTTAAGTAGCTGTTGCTATAATGATTGCGCCAAATGAACATGTTGCCACATAAATAATACTCATTATTAGAAGACCAAAAACACATTATTTGTTAGCTCGTTAGAAAGTCGTGGTTGTTTGGGTTGCTGCTTTTACAATTTTATTGATTTCATATAAAAATTACTCGAATTGCAGAAAACGGCGCAATATTGCTTGTCTATTTGTTTTTTTTCTTTCTTTCTTGCTTTTTGCTATACTTTGCATAAATATGAAGCCCAAAATTAGCTGTCATAGCACAATCAAGCGAGTCCTGGGCAACCTTTTGTTATATATTTATTATAATAAAACAAGGCGTAAGCAAACAAATTTGTAAATATTTTTGGGCATGTTTATATGTGTGTGTGTTTGGGGGTGTGTGTTTAAAGAGCTAGTAAATTTTTATTGCCTTTTTGTCACGTAATCAATTTAAATGAGCACAATTTTCTTAATTGTGCCCACAACTGCCATTGGTGTCTCATTTTAGTTAATTGAACACTTAATTTAAAAGTAGCAAAAAAACAAAAAAAAAAAAATTATAAACAAAAAAAAGCATACGTAGAAAAGTTGGCGCTTGAATAACGTAAAAATATGACTTTAAACTGAATAACGCAGCGCTACGTTGCGTTATTGAGTCAAAGTAGCTGACTGCTTAACTGCGCTGATACAGCTGTTTTATTCAAAGTAACGCAGTGGCGCAGTCAACAAACAATTTCTGCCTCAATATTTATTTGTTGTTCACTGCTTGGTTGTAAAAGTGGCTACAAGTCTATAAAAACTTTAAATTTTGTTGATAGATAAGAAACGTCTAAATACTTGTTGGATTCCTGTAACCAAACCAGGACAATTTTTTAGTTTCTGACATAACTTCGTTAATATAGATAATCAATATGAATAAGCTAATCGAAGATGAGCTCTTTTTAATAAAATCGAAGCAATATGAATTCTTAAGATGAAATATGTTGTTTCATAATTTCAACTTCATGTTCTTCTGACGCCCTAGCGCATGCCCAATTGCGCCATGAACTTCAACTCATAACTCAATGCGTTACACAACTCAACACACTCGAAAATTTGGCTTTTAAATTAATGCATTGCTCAATTTAAAATCTAAATGCGCTGCGCTGTTTTGATGATACAAACCTATGGCGCAATTGAGTTAGCGCAATTCTTTAAAACAATAAACTGCGCTTGTTGTGGTGTTTGAATTTCTTGCTGCCTTACACAGGTCTAATATGATTAAGACAAATATTAAAACAAACTCAAACATACACAGAAACACATAATAACGTACACCTGCCGAACTGCGCTAATAACGTCTCCTCATAACTCAATGCGCTACCCAACTTTCCACATTCCTAAAATTTGACACTTTAATGAGCTGATTATTAAATTCAAAAGCTTAATAAGCTAATTGTTGTCTAGTTGGTACATGAACCATATCATTTCCAAACAAAACTATGGCGCAATTGAGTTAGCGCAATTCTTTAATTCAATAAACTGCTCTTGTTTTGATGTGTAAATTTCTTGCCGCCTTACACAAGTCTAATATGATTAACACAAATATTAATACAAACTCAACAATATACAAAAGCACACTTACACACACGCATACACACAGACGAACACGTGTGTTGCGCAAGCACGCCCTAATTGCAGTAATTTACAAAAGAGTCGATAAGTTACAAAAGCCCAAAAGGCTATTTCACCAACAACAATAACAAAAATCAACTACAATAAAAAGCAACAACAACAAAAACTGTTGCAAAACAAAAATTATATGTTATTATTAAAGCTCATTGTGCGGCTGGCTGCCTCAACAAACTTTTATTTAAGTTATATATTGTATGATACATACATATACTATGTGTTATATATACACATATGCATGTGGGTATATGTATGTATATGCTTGTTTATAAATGCGTGTGTGTTGTATGTATGTATTTATCTTAAGTTTTCTAGCTTACTGTAGCAAAAAACTTATTTTCTGTTTACTGTCTGTAAGTCTGTCTGTAAGTGTTTACAAACACACACAAGCCCACACATAAGTGTGTTTCTTAACGCTTTTCCATTAGTTCAACTGACTTTTATACCCTTTTATGTATGTATTTAATTCATTATTTTGTGATATAAACAGCAATAATCCGCACTCTGCGTTAATTTGAACCCTTTAACCCGTTGGACTGAAAGCAAAAAAAAAAAAAATAAGCTAAGTTTCCGAGCATATTTCAGCTGGTTGTTGCTTTATTGCGTGTTCTTCTCATGTGTGCCATGCAGAGTATTCCATTTGTTTGCTTTTTACTGTCTGTGCTTTCTGGCCATCAATTAGTCTCATTCTTTACTTACCTTTAGCCCTTCGGCTCAAACTGTTGCCAGTCGTCTACAGCTAATTGCTGCATGATTAACTACTAACGGCAAGTCTTCAGTTTTTGTCTACTTTTTTTTGTTCTTTTATGTTCAAATAAAAAATAAAAAATACCATATCCAGCTGTTGTGTATCAACGTTATTGAAAGGTTTCAGTCAGGTATCTGGCGTTAATTTTGAGTCTCAGGTCAAGTTAGCTAAAGTAAAGTTTTACAACTTAACTTTGATGAACAGCAGGAATTTAAGTTAATCCTTGGTAATAACTAATTTTTTAATGATTTAAAGGATTTAAGGAAGTCTTAGCATTATTCAGAAAATATTATCTATCCCTCTATAATGAAAGTAGAGTTTAACAAATTGTAAGCAGATTAATTTTTAATTCTTAGAAATGCATAATCCTGATTTTCAAAACAAAAGGTTGAAAAAAAGGTTCTCTTTTAAGGTTGAGAAAAAAAAATGTTGAAAAAATTATTTGCTTTCATGAAGTTAGACAAAATACAGACGATCCAATGGGTGATGGAGTTGATATATAAAGAAATGCTTTTTACTCATATCTAAATGATTTTATCAGTTGTTTTTGTTTTTGTTGTTGTTTTTAATTGAACGTGTTTTTTTATTTAATTTTAATGAGCAAAAGAAAGACATGTATGAACACACATCCTCACCTTAGCCTGAACATACAGGCAACGTACAAAAAGTGTCCAATCTGCTTATATTAATTTTATAGGAGTTGTAAATTATTTTTTTCTAAGCAATTTTTGCACAGCTTCCACCATATTTTTGGAATTTAGTTAACAGCACATTTAGCTGAAAAAATGCCAAACAAATTGCAAGAGTTTTTTTTTAAATTAATGGCAGCAAAAAATGTTATACATTAGATCTGCAAAATTTGCACAATTGTATCTTTTTTTATCTAAAAAACATAAATTTGAAAAAATTTCGAAAAGTTGCTGACCTCCAACTTACCACCAAAACACACCAATGTGTCGCCAACAATTTTTTACAGAAAGTGTTAAAATGAAAAAAAAAAGCTTAAAAAAAAACAGTTAGAAACAAAAAAAGAAAGTCTAAAGTCGGCCTAGCCTGACTATGAAATAAGCTAAACCTTATTAATAGTATTGAAAATGAACATCTTCGTGAGCACATGAAGCTCATATTTTATATGCATTTCAATTTTTATGGAAAATTTACAAAAATTTTATAGTATTTTCGCTATTGTGGGTTGTATGGGAGGTGCGCGTGTTCGTGGACGGACTACGTCCAACTTTTGAATGCATCTTAGTTATGGTATCAAATACATAAATACGAAATTTTATATCTGTAGGTTAAACATAAGGTTATTGCATTTTTTAATTTTTGTGTTGTATTAGAGGTGGGCATGTTCGTGGGCGATTGACACCCATTTTTCAAAACTATCTTTGTTTTGTTATAAAATACAAAAGTATAGCCCGTTTCAAAAGAGAAGAACATTTTTTAGTTTCATTTTTCGATGCGCAGTGAAAAATTATTTTTACAGCTAGAAAATTTTTTAGAGCGTAATTTCTTGCTCTTTTTGTACTGTTCGCTGAACTTTATGCTTATTTTAACTGTTTTTTACTATTTTTCTATATATTTAAATGCGCAAACATTCAGAATAAATGATCGCACAAGCACCGACGGCCTGCAGCAACCTGCATCTTGAGAGAGAAATCAAATACAACTAACATAAAAAATAAATTATTTTCTCAAGAAAAAATTGTGAAGTGAAATTTGGGCTAACAAATTATTTTTTGACGCCCCCTTTTTTTCAATTTTGATTGGTTGATTTTGAAAAATAAAATTCAGTACTTCCGCAGCGCAGTTGCGATGAACAACAAAATTCAGGAATATACATTAATTTTTTTTCATTTATTTTTCTGCTCAGAGAATATAAAATTTTTTTTTAATGTCGACCAATCAGAATGAAGAACGCTCTCAAAATTATTTTCTTGTTCTCAAACATGCGCGAAATTGTTCTTCTCTTTTGAAACGGGCTATACCAAATTTCGTCTCTGTAGGTTAAACATGAGCTTAATTATTGAGTTTTCAAAAATTTTGTTTGTATGGGAGGTGGGCATGTTCGTGGGCGGTTGACACCCATTTTCAAAACTATAACTATAAAAAAAAAGTACCAAATTTCGTCTCTGTACGTTAAACATGAGCTTAATTATTGAGTTTTAAAATGTTGGTTTTTATGGGAGATGGGCGTGTCCGTTGACGGATGACACCAACTTTTCGAAGACATTTTTTTTATATAAAACACACTTAGTTTTATTGTTGTAGGTTTATTATGAGCTTATTTATGCAGTTTTTAATTTTTGTGTTGTATGGGAGGTGGGCATGTTCGTGGGCGATTGACACCCATTTTTCAAAACTATCTTTGTTTTGTTATAAAATACAAAAGTACCAAATTTCGTCTCTGTAGGTTAAACATGAGCTTAATTATTGAGTTTTCAAAAATTTTGGTTTGTATGGGAGATGGGCGCGACCGTGGGCAATGACATTAATTTTTCAAAAACGCCTTTGTTTTGTTATCAAATACATACGTACCAAATTTTATCTCTGTACGTTAAACATGAATTTAATTATTGACTTTTAAATTTTTGGTTTGTATGGGAGATGGGCGTGTCCGTTGACGGATGACACCAACTTTTCGAAGACATTTTTTTTATATAAAACACACTTAGTTTTATTGTTGTAGGTTTATTATGAGCTTATTTATGCAGTTTTTAATTTTTGTGTTACATGGGAGGTGGGCGTGTCCGTGGGCGGTTGACACTCACTTCTCGATAAAATCTTTGTTTTGACATAAAATACATGCGTACTTAATTTTATCTCTGTAGATTATACATAAGCTTAGTTATTGACTTTTGAATTTGTGGTTGTATGGGAGGTGAGCGTGGCCGTGGGCGGATGACACCCATTTTTCAAAATTATCTACGTTTTGTTATAAAAAACAAACCTATCAAATGTTATATCTGTGCGTTAAACATGAGCTTATTTATTGATTTTTTAATTTTTGGTTGTATGGGAGATGGGCGTGGCCGTGGATGGATGACACCCATTTTGGGCGGATGACAAATGTCGAAGAAATTTTTGTTTTGATATAAAATACACTTAATTTTATTGTTGTAGGTTAATTCTGAGCTTCTTTATGCAGTTTTCAATTTTTGTGTTTAATGGGAGGTAGGCGTGTCCATGGGTGGAAACCAAAAATATTCAACAGTGCAGATCCTTGGATCCATGTGTACCGAGTTTTATCCAATTATCTCGACTCTTTATTCTTATTCTGTATTTATGTACAGCACACAGACGGACGGACGGACGGACGGAAGGACGGACATGGATAGCTCGACTCACGAGGTGACGCTTATCAAGAATATAAGTACTTTTCTATACCGGACTCGCTGATTTCTATGCGTTACAAACGTTTGCACCCTGACCTTTCAGGTTTAGGGTATAAAATGCTAAGGAATAAAACCCTAATATTTCAGTTTTCTCAAACAAATAACTTTCTTGACGGAAATTGAATGCATTTGAATTGCAAAAACAAATAGTTTGAAATTATTAAAATAAAAAATATATAAACAGAATTAATTATATTCATACAAAATTAAAATAATACGCTTACATTGACTTCCAACAGTTGAACATCGATGCCATTATAAATCCAAGCGGAAGGTGCTTTAAGTTTCTGGAATCTATTGAAATAACACTGAAAACAGTTCTAAGTTGCCATCGATTTCTAAATGATGATGTCAGACTACCGCTTTATCTTTCTTTATTGGTTTCACAGACATCGATAGTTTCCAAGAAAATGCAAAACAGGCAAATCAAGTTAGAATTTATAACTCTCGCCATATGTCAACTACGCAAAAATTAGCTATTCCTTCAATTAATCAACATTAGTTGGTCTAAGGGTAGTTAGGTCACGTCAGGTTTGACAACCCAAAGCTAAAATGATCAAAAGAACTTTAGTTATTCCTTTCCATTAGAAGGTATCATAACATTATTCTAAGACAACACGGTTAAAAATCTTGGGCTAAATTTTAATCTTTTTTGGATTATATATAGGACACGACCAAAAAAAAGATAACTTTTTAATTCAATGAAAAGTTTTTAAAATGAGTTTTCAAGTTCAAGTTTTTCAATGAAAAATTTTTTAATCCAAAAAGGAATAATTTTTAAACCACAGAGAGTATAAAATATTATAATCCAAAAAGGATAAGATATAAGTCTAAAAAAAGTTTAAAATATTGTAATCCGAAAAGGATTACTTTTTAATTCACAAAGGTTCAACATTTTCAAAACCGAAAATATTAAAGTTTAATCTTTAATTTAATTCATTTTTGTTTCATTTAATTAAAAATAAACTTCGAATGCTTTAACAACATTAACAATAACATTTAGCGTAAATTTTGTAGTAGTAGTAGTTTTCAATCTTAAGTCACATAAATACTTTTTCCTGAAAATACTACCGTAATGTAAATTTTAAGTCCAAAAATAGTCTTAAACTTAAACTTTTTTGGATTAAAAACAAATTAAACTAAAGTATGGAATAAAAAATTGTAATTTTTGGATTAAAAATTCCTTTAAACCAAAGTTTGGATTAAAAGCTAGTCCAAAATTTTTAACCGTGAATACCTTATTAAATTTCACGCTTGAAGATTAAACAACCTCCATAAAGGGACATTTTTTTAGCATTGAACCAAGGATTTCAGGTGTCAAACCTATTCAGTCTAGTCTGCCATGGTTCGGAAATGTGGTAATAGATTAATAGTAGAGATAGGTTTGCTTATATCTATGCCTTTCCCTCAATCTAATTCGAGTTATTATACGGAGAGAAAAAATGGGCTACAATCAAGCTCAAGGCGTTCGTAAATGATATTAGCTCAATAGATCTCAAAACCATCTCAAAACAAGCTATTCACGTACGCAGTTTTACAGCACGCCAGAAATAAGGCTTGAACATTTTTTTTAAAAAACTCGTCAATTTGTGCTTAATAAGTGTCATCTTGGGCTTGATCAAAAAATTATATTTTTCTGACCGAATTGGATCAAGTGAGACATGCATTGGACACAAATGACAATGTTTTTTTTAAAATCAATACCAACATTAAGCCGGATCGAAATTTAGATATTGCCGGACACCAACTCAAAAGTTAGAGGGACTCTTAAAAACTATTTCTGCATCATTTTTTTTCGGATCGAAGAAATCCCCATGGAGCGGTTTTGGTTCTCCTAAACCCTTTTTTTGCCCAAAAAATCAAGTTTTTTGCCTATAATTTTTTTTTTCCTTCAGAATGCATACCCAAGATAAGCAAAAAAGTAAAGATTGTGATAGTACACAAATATTGGTTAAAAAAAATTTTGAAATTTGTTGTCCTTACAAACTCTTTTGAGACACCAAAAAGTCCATTTTTCATCATTTTCGAAAAGATGTTTATTTTAAACACCTATAAAATATTTGTTTTTGAAGCAATTCATATGCATTTATGCTTGTGAAAAGACATTCAGCTCTTCTTTCCATTGATATATCTTGTGGTGTAGTTTAACCAAAACTTAGTGCCACAATTATATAAAACATGAGAAATTGATATTCAGAAGGATTCTTCAGCTTAATTATTATTTAATTGCCTTAATTACCATTAGATTTTGACAAATCTTGGTATGTTTGAGATTTTAGGTACGCTAAATCGAATTCTGACAACCATTTTTTAGAAAAGCATACGCCAGATGGCGCTCCAGTACAAAATGCTTGAATTTCAAAAATATTTTTTTTTTAACGCCTACAATATACGTATTTTTCATGGTACTGACTTTTGATAAAACCACTCCATACGTTATACCAATGGAAATAATAGCTCAATACTTTACCAATAAGCTTAAATGCATATGAACACCACGAAAAATGTATATTTTATAGGTGTTTAAAAAAAACACCTTTTCGAAAATGATGAAATATCGATTTTATGGGGTCTCAAAAGAGTTTGTAAGAACAACAAATTTCAAAATAATCTTTAACCAATATATGTGTACTATCACAATCTTTACTTTTTTGCTTATCTTGGGTATGCATTCTGAAGAAAAAAAAAAGTTATAGGCAAAAAACTTGATTTTTTTGGCCAAAAAAAGGGTTCAGGAGAACCAAAACCGCTCCATGGGGATTTCTCCGATCCAAAAAAAATGATGCAGAAATAGTTTTTAAGAGCCCTTCTAACTTTTGAGTCGGTGTCCGGATGACTTTTTTTTTCTCCATACAAAATCGATCCGGCTTAACCAACATGTCATAAATTGCGCCCAAGTGAGCATATTAGTTTTTTAACGAACAATCCAAAAATCACATACATTATGCAGAAATGAGCGTGTTCATTTTATTGGATAAACGATCGCATTATGGCCTCATATCAAGAATATTATGGCTAAGCTCAGAATCACTCCCAAAATAAATTGATTTGCGAATGTTTTTAGCTTAAATTGTTCTTCTTGTAAGCAATCTCACGCCACATACATCTCTACCATCAATTTAAACTTTCGAAGTTGTATATATTGATGAATTTTTAATTTCAGTTGATAAGAAATGAGGAAAGAATTTAAGAAAGGTAAAAGCGTTGCAACAGGGCCTGACCAGGATTCGAACCTGGAACCTATGATTCGGCAGTCAAGCACGCTTGCCACTCGACTACCGAGGTCGCCAGCCTCTGAAATCTATACTCACAAAAAATTTATCAAAATTAAATTTAGTTCCAAATTTAATTAATTTATGTTTTTTCATTGCTTTTTAAAGTGCAAGATTTTTAAAAATTTTTTTTATTTATTTTCTGGAATCACTGATAGCTTTCTCTCTAATTATATTTGTGTAGGATTTATATGCAACATTTCGACTTAGTAGAGACTGTTATTGATACTAGTATCGCCTGGGGTCGAAATTCGACCAATTTATTGATTGCCTATTTATAATTACTAGTAAACCTGTTGCCCGAATTCGAGCAATTCAATAAAAATTAATTGTTAGAAACATTAAAGACGTTTAATATATGATATTCTATTCAATAAGTTATAACGAATAACGATATATTGAGTCTCAATAATGATATAAAAGATCATTATCAGAATGGTTTGACTTGAAACGTTTGATCTGACACAAAATTTTTTAATGTAACTGTCAAAATACGAAGACGGACTTATACTTATATAACAACTGAGAAAAACATTATTACAATTCGAAAACATCGCAGCTTATCTCTTCCACCTATAAATAATAACTAATGTTAAAAAAAAAAACGCATTAAAAAATAGATTTAAGAAATAATACTAAGATATATTTCAGAAATTAATAAAAGGTACTTACAGAACACCTACAACATCGATTTATGACACATTTAGATGAAAAAACAAAAAAAAAACCAAAAAAAAATTTTTTTTTGAAAACTGTTAAAATTTCACTGAGTTGTTTGCTCGGAAAAATGAATTTTTGATTTTGGAACTGCATTTTTCGGACAATTGACATTTGAGGAATGCATAAAAGATAATTTTGGTTAAAAATTTTTAGTTTTGAAAAAAATTCAAATTCGATCAATTCATAAGCTCATAATCGATAAAATAACGGATTTTTGTACAAAAATTTTATTTCTGTTTTAAAAGGTTGGGAACCCCCTGAAGTGAAATCACAATTTTTAAAAGTGGTTTGCACATATACAGCCTAAACCTGATTTAATGACATCTAAATCGATAGAATCGGTCCATTGGTCTGGGAGGAGTTGAAGTCACAAAAAAAACCTTAACCTATTAATTATATAGATAGATAAGCAGGATGATTAAAACAGATTCGTGGCTATAACTTTTAATTGGTTTTTGAAATTTTTTTCAAATATATTGTTTTTGAAACTTATTAAAGATTTAAAAATTATAAGAACAACATTTTAAAAAAAAAAAAATTTCGAGCAAAAAACCATAGGGGGTAGCCTTGTTTTTTCGATGACACATAGTATTTTTTAATTTTTCTGTCAAACAAAAACAAATTCGTCTTAAATAAACTATATACAATGAAAGAAAATCAAAAATGCAAATTTGAAACTTTTTTATTTTTACAACAAAAACAGTTTTTAATACATTTTTTGAGAAAACATTCATTTTATTGGAATCTTTTTAAAGGCAATGATTAAAATATAAATAATAAAGTAACGGTAAGAAATTTGTTATTATTTTAAAGTCAATTAATTGCAATTAAATATAAAAAAGAAATAAATGAAATTTTTTAAAAAGTGGCAGAGATATTCGCTTCCAAATACAGAACTTTAAATTTCAGAGAGTTTTTTTCTCTGCCTTGGCGTTTGATAAAAATACACGTTAAACAACTAAAGACAATTTTAAGAAAGTTCATTAATAATACATATGGCAAGATAATTACCGTAATTGCCAACACATTTCAAAAAAAATTAAACAAAAATTTAGAAAAACAAAAAAAATTTGAAAACTGTTAAAATTTGACTGACTTGTTTGCTCGGAAAGTGGAACTTTTGATTTTGGAACTGCATTTTTCGGACAATTGACATTTGAGGAATGCATAAAAGATAATTTTGGTTAAAAATTTTTAGTTTTGAAAAAAATTCAAATTCGATCAATTCATAAGCTCTTCTCAAACTAAATTTCAAATCGATAAAATAACGGATTTTTGTACAAAAATTTTATTTCTGTTTTAAAAGGTTGGGAACCCCCTGAAGTGAAATCACAATTTTTAAAAGTGGTTTGCACATATACAGCCTAAACCTGATTTAATGACACCTAAATCGATAGAATCAGTCTATTGGTCTGGGAGGAGTTGAAGTCACAAAAAAAACCTTAGCCTATTAATAATATAGATATGCGAAATGGTTCAAATAAGTTCGAGGCTATAACTTTTAATTGATTGGAGGTATGAAGCTATTTTTTCAAAAAAACTATTTTTTTATTCTATTATTTTTTGCAAAAACAGAAAAACAACATTTTCAAAAAATTTAATTTTGTCAAACAAATCATAGGGGGTAGCCTTGATTTTTTGATGGCACGGACAGTTTATTAATTTAGTGTCAAGACAAAATAAATTCACCTAAAATTCGGTACAGACTTTGAAAGAAAATCAAAAATGCAATTTTGAGTTTTTGTTTTTTTACAACAAAAATCATTTTTACCCCATATTTTAAGAATAAATCAAATTTTATGGTCTTTTTTTAAAATGAATAATTGAAATATAAACAAACACAAAACGGTTTAATTTTTTAAAGTTTTTTTAAGCTAACTGATAAGACTTAAATACAAAAAAGAAATAAATAAAATTTATTTACAAATGGCGGAGATATTTGCTTCAGAATTTAGAACATTCAATTTGAGACAGTGTTTTTCTCTCTCTTGGCATTTGGTTCAAACACACGCTAAATAACTAACGACAATATTTAGAAAATTCATTAAAAATACTTTTGGTTAGAACTTTGCTGTAATTTTTATCATATTTGAAAGAAAATTTAACAAACTTTTAGAAAAAATTAGAAAAATTGAAAAACCGTTAAAATTTAACCAAGATATTTACATGGAAAGTCAAATTTTTGAATTCAAAACACATTTTTTTACAAATTTTACAATTGACGACTGCATAAAACTAAATTTTTTTTAAGAAATTGTTCCTTTTAAAAAAAATTCAAATTCGATGAACTCAAAAACTCTCCTCCAACTTCTATTTCATATTAATCAAAGAGTGGGTTTTTTCTCAAAAATTTAATTTCTCTCTTCGAAGGTTGGGAACCCCCTCTATCAGATATATTATTTATATATACATTCTGCACATCTGGGCAACATAACCCTTCGAATGTTATAGTTTCATTTATTTTGAGTTTTAATTAATTAACCAAAAAAGCGTACGACAAACTTTAATGTTCACGTATTAATATTTAAGATTTCTTCATATCTCTTCTTTATGTCATCTCTACATGACATTACATTGATGTTGTTTTTGATAGATTTATATAGCTTATTTTTTTGATTCTTTTGATGTCATGTACATATACAAGGGAAACGTGAATTGCTTTATGAGTTTAGTGAACAATATTCATATAAATCATGTTCAAATTCAAGGGCAGTAAGAATAGTTCATAAGATAAGAGTAAAAAATGCATAAAACTTAAAAGTGATTTTTATAAAGTGATTTTTTGCTATTGGTTTTTTCAAATTTCACACCAGTTTTACTTTATTGGACGTGCTGACCACCAACCACCAACCACCGCCAAACCAACACTACCAGCCCATACGAAGTTCCCGGTTTGTCAATTTGTTGTCATTCTCAACAAAAAGGCTTCTGTTATACGACGGCCTTGAACACTTGACGTAAGGATCTCGGTATGAAATCATACAAAATATAGCTAGTTTAAGAACTAAAGCTTGTTGACTTACCACAACGTCCTTAGTTTGGTGAATGGGCCTTAGGAAAGTTGAATGAAGATCGACTTTTTTTTTTGAAAAAGTAACTCCAGTAAAGAAGCTCATTTTTTGCTCATTGGGTTCGTCAACAAACAGAATTACCGAATTCAGTCTGAAAAGCACTCAGAGGCAGTTCAAGAACTGAATATGAACCCGGGAAAACGTAGTGTTTTTTTCAGCTTTGAACCAAGGATTTCAAATGTCAAACCTATCTAGTTAAGTCTATCTTGGTTCGGAAATGCGGAGAGAGATAAGTAGGAGAGAAAGTGAAATCAAGTGAAACCAAGATCATGCGATTTGACACCCACTTGACTAGTTTTTGTGAAGCCACGTGCAATTTCTCGTGTACACGAACAAGCCAGTCACAATCGCAGCCCTGAAAGACAACATTACAGCTGCCATTAGTAAGGTACCAGCTGAAATGCTTGGAAAAAAATATGCCAAAATTGGTGCTTACAGGTGGAGCACCTCAGGCGTAGAAATGATCTAATGAAATAGTCTTTACAAATTAAATGGCAGGCATTGATGTATCGCTCCAACTAAATATTTAATTTACTTTATATGAAGCACATTTGCTGCTTTTTGTCAATTTGCACAACCAAACGCTTAAAAATATTCCTTTAAAATTGAAATTAGGTGAAGGGCGTGGTCATTTGCAATAGCCCAAGTTCAATTCTCACATACAGCTAAATGATTTTTTTCAAAAGAAAACATTTTTGTTATGTAAAGCTTCTAGAGAACCTGAAGCTGAGCTATTCGGAGTCGTCACAAAGCATGTAGGTACAGTTCTCGATCAATTTTGTGCAAACATTTAAAAACAAACACAACACAATTTTATCATAAGAAGCTCGATCATTCCGTTCAAGGACTGAAGTGGCCAATTGTTTTTTTTTTAAATTTTTGTTGTTTGTTTCATAACACTTTATGATAAATGAAGATGCTTTAATTCTTTATTAAACAATTGCTTCAGTATGATTTAAACTCACAGATTGTTACAAATTTATCAAAAACTTAAAAAAAGCATTGAAACCAGAAACATAAAATATAAAGGAAAACTTAAGTTATACTTTAGGGCTACTTTTTAAATATTTTTGTTGCAAACCTCAATCTGTTAGAGGCATTTTTTAACCATATTCTATTGGCTACTCAATTAATCAATGTTAAAAGTTTTGTTCACTCTGCCCGCAAATGGCATTTTTATTCGTTTTTTTATTTTTTTTTTTTTTTTTTTATGTAGAAATGGCTGCCGAGTGCCTTGCATATTTGTGGATAAGCTCAATGGGTTGATAAGCCCATTGGTAGCTATAGTTTTCTCTCTGCTCATTTATAATGTAGTAAAAAGAAGTGCCATACCACAAAATGTCAAAATCCTTGTGTAAAAATAATTTATTATCACAAGCACACACACACACACACATCTGTGCACATTTTTTGACCCCCAAGTTGACATGAAAAATTTTTTAAAGCTTTTTCTTATATTTCACCTTTCACCACAAAAGCAAGCTTTTTTGTTGCTATTTTGCGGTTCACAACACCCCATAGACACACCATTAACACCTACTTTTTTAGATTTTTTTTTTTTTATTTTTTTATAAATGGTTGCGGTGTTGTTCGGAGCCAAGACAAAAATGTATGCGTACAAATTTAAAGATTTTGAATTTGCTGTAAATTGTCACAAAGTAGGTAAATATTTGTCTACAAAGCAGTGTATTGAAGTGTATGTGTGTGTGTGTGTGGGTAGATCAATTTATTAAATGGTGTGCACACAGTCAAGTATAACAGCCAAAGGTAGTTATTGTTAGTCTTAGCGGTCTTTAAGGCAGGCTGTTTTAATGGCCTCAGGTGACATTTTATGATAAGTACATATTTTTCTTGCCTGTTATAAAGTGATGTTTGGTGGGAAGGTATATCACTGAATAGTTTGGGCAAAGGTGTTTGAATAATTTTTACTTTCATATCTCTAAGAAAATATTTTTTTTCTCATGTAGCAATTTTGATGGAAAATTAACATTCCATTTCAAAATTCTAACTTTAAAGTATCAATTTTTAGCCCAAATTTAACTTTAAAATGAAGCAAAATTTTGTATCTGTTACATAAAACTATTATTAAGCCTTTTTGTTGTGGCTAAGTTTGTCTTAAAGCTTGTCATTAGCTTTATGTTTTTGTCAGAATGAAGTTTTTTTTTAAAATATTATGACAAAATGTCATACTCTTTTTACTAGAATTCTCTTAGTTCAGGTTTTAAATGCTGAAATCCTAGATATGCTGTATAGATGAAGTTACCTTTCTGTTTCAGTTACATTTTCATGCTGTCAGAATTTTGTCATATACTGTACTTAATTAAAAAACTATTCAAAGAAAGTCATCAAATCACTTTTTATAAAAACAAAATGCATTGAAAGAATGAACACAGCATGGCATGAATTTCTTTAAAAATTTAAATGAAGCTTAAAATTCTCATGAATTCTTGAAGAGAATTTTCATGTTTTTTATCTTATCTCTCTGTTTAGGTGCAGCTCATATGTCAGGTGCCTCGGTCATATTTCATAACTGACAACATATGATTTATTTTGCTTAGTTAGCTTTATGTTGTCGTTTTAAAAGCTATTCTAGAAATGTCAGAAATGCAAGCTTTTACTTAAATCTAACAAAGCTGTCTGTTACTGATAACTGTGAGTTCAACTCAGTTGACTAAAAAATATTAGCTTCGTTCGATGATGGTATCAAATTATTACGAAAGAAATAAAATATTTTCTTCAGAATAACTAGTAACTGTCACTGAATGGCTTTAGCGTAATATTACAAAATTGCCTTGTAGAAAAATTCTGAAAAAAAACAAAAATCTTGAAAAAAGTATCACACCATTTGTTACTTTGTACTAAAACTGAGTTTAAAAAAAAATTTCTAAGATCTACTTTCAGAACAGTATTGCACAATATTTTATTGAATGTGTGAGCAAAAAATATGCTTTTAATTCTTAAAATATTTTCTTCATTTATATAAAAATTGTTTTTAAAGGTACATCTTATATATTAATACGTGAACATTAAAGTTTGTCGTACGCTTTTTTAGTATTAATTAAAACTCAAAATAAATTAAACTTATATCATTCGAAAGATTATGTTGCCCAGATGTGCAGAATGTATATATAAATGATATATCTGATAGAGGGGGTTCCCAACCTTCTATGAAAGAAATTAAATTTTTGAGAAAAAACCCACTCTTTGATTGATATGAAGTTTTTGAAGTTTTTGAGAGTTTTTGAGTTGGTCGAATTTGAATTTTTTTTAAAAGTAACAATTTCTTAAAAAAAATTTAGTTTTTTGCATTCGTCAATTGTAAAATTTGTAAAAAAATGTGTTTTGAATTCAAAAATTTGACTTTCCATGTGAATATCTTAAACGAATTTTAACGGTTTTTCAATTTTTATAATTTTTTCTAAAAGTTTGTTAAGTTTTCTTTCAACTGTGATTAAAATAACAGTAAAGTTCTAACCAAAAGTATTTTAAATGAATTTTCTTAATATTGTCGTTAGTTAATTAGCGTGTGTTTCAAACAAATGCCAAGAGAGCGACAAAAACTGTCTCAAATTGAATGTTCTAAATTCTGAAGCGAATATCTCCGCCATCTGTGAATAGATTTTATTTATTTCTTTTTTGTATTTAAGTCTTATCCGTTAACTTAAAAAAACTTTTGAAAATAATAAAGGTTTTTGTTTGTTTATATTTAAATTATTCCTTTTAAAAAAAAAACCATAAAATTTGATTTCTTCTTAAAATATGGGGTAAAAATTATTTTTGTTGTAAAAAAATAAAAACTCAAAATTGCATATTCGATTTTCTTTCAAAGTCTGTACCGAATTTAAGATGAATTTATTTTGTCTTGACACTAAATTAATAAACTGTCCGTGCCATCAAAAAATCAAGGCTACCCCCTATGATTTCTTTGACAAAATTAATTTTTTTTTAAATGTTGTTGTTCTGTTTTTGAAAGAAATAATTAAATAAAAAAATAATTTTTCTGAAGAAAATAGCTTTATATCTCCAATCAATTAAGAGTTATAGCCTCGAACTTATTTGAACCATTATAAATAGGCAATCAATAAATTGGTCGAATTTCGACCCCAGGCGATACTAGTATATATTATTAATTGGACTAATATTAATATTAATAAAGATAATAACTTTTGAAACTATTTTATTGAAGATTAATGTAAAAGGAGGAGGGTCAACAAGGCCAATTTTCGGCCTCCTCATAATTAACAAAAAAATAAAAAAAGACTGTAGCAGTCTAAGGTCAATTATATGCGACCACAAACGGAACCAACTACTTTCCTTACAACTACCAACTACTTCCCCAAACGTTAGTAATACCTAGTAATAAGCGAGTCCATACAGTATAAATATCCTTGATCAGAGTCACGTCGTGAGTCGATTTGGCCCTGTCCGTCTGTGTGTTGTCCGTAAACACAGGATAAAAGGAAGGAGTTGAGATAATTGCATGGAATTTGGTACACATTGACCCAAGGATCTGCACTATTGAATATTTTTGGAATCCGACTATGGACACGACTACCGCCCATACAACCAAAAAAATTTTAATCACTGTACGAGCGTTTTCTTAAAGCTACAGAAAAAAAAATTTAATATTTATGTATTCTGTACAAGAACTAAGACATATACAAAATATAGGCGTAATCCACGCACAAACACGCCTACTTCCCATACAACCTACAATATTGAAAATACCATAAAAAAAGGTTTTTATACGACCTACAGGGATTAAACTTGGTATGGAAGGATTTTATATCAAAACAAAGGTGCACACACAAAATGGGCGTCACCCGCCTACGAAAATGTCCATCTCCCATACAAATTATAATATTGAAAATAGCATAAAAAGGTTTATATATGACCTGCAGGAATAAAACTTGGCATGGGAGGATTGTATATCAAAACTTAGGTGCGAACACAAAATGGGCGTCACCTTTCCACCTCCCATACAATTCACAATATTGAAATTACCATACAAAAGTTGAAATAAGACCTACAGGGTGATACGGGAGCGTTTTATTTCAAAACTAAGGAGTGCCGCAAAATGAACTCCACCCGCCCACGCACACACCCAACTCCCATACAACCCACGTTAGTGAAACCTGTTAAAAACTGTAAAGTTATACATGAATTTTGAAAAAAATAAGAAGTTTTTCATGTATATTTACGTATATAAATATATATTTGAATATGATAGTAGGTTTAGGGTACTCCATAGTCGGGCTAGACCGACTTTAGAGTTTCCTTACTTGTTTTTTTATTTAAAATATATCATTTTTAAGAGTGCAGTGAATATGAATAAACTTTCTGTGGAAAATAGGATTGCGTGATTTATTGAAAAAGGCTTTTCCTTAAGAGAAATTGCTAGCAATGTTATGGTCTGTCATCAAACTTTTCTTTCAGTCAAGAAAATAAAAAAAATCTGCAGCAAATAATGAACGTTGGAGGTCACCCAAGATCTTTAACTGATGATGATGCTTGTGCAATGGAACGGTTGTTGCGAAATAAAATCGTAAAAATACCTACAGCAGCTACTAAAGAGATAAAGACAGATGTAAGCGAATGGACTGCATGTCGGGCGTTAAGAAATATTGACTTGGTTTCAAACATATTAACCCAAATAAAAACCAGCGATATCCAATTTCAAGGTAAAATTTAGATTCTACAAAGAACACAAATATTGGTCTGTGGATGACTGGAAGTGAGTGATATGGTCCGATAAGTCCAAGTTCAACCATTATCAGTCTGATGGAAAATAATTGTATTGGCAGCGCCCCAACGAAAGACTCCAATTAAACCAAATCAAGCAAACTATGAAGCACAGTGGAGGCAGCGTTATGGTATGCGGCTGTTTAACGTGGTGGCACGTTGGACCTTTACTAAAAATCAATGGAATAATGAGGGAAGAGAACTATTTAAGCATTTTGCAGACAAATTTTACTGATTTTGTGGTCAAGTGTTCATATCATATTGAAGAAATTATTTTTCAACAAGACGGGCATCCCAAGCAAACGGCAAAAATTGTGAAAAATGGCTTGAAGATCAACGTTTTCAAACTTTTAGTTCAAAGGATCCTATAGAAAATCCTTTGGCTATAGTAAAACAAAAATTTGACTCAGCATGACAATCCGCCACAAAGAGCTCTGGAAAAGAAAATTGGTAGAATGTAAGAAAATTTCTGATGGAACAATTCAACGCTTAGTCGAGAATATGCCAAATCGTATAAAAGTGGACGAAGTAGTGAAAAATACCTGAAAGTAAAATTTTTCTTAAACTTCCAACAGTGGCTAAATCAATCTTGCCAGCAGTTTTATTTATGCTTTATTAACAATGAGTTGATTTGTTATTTATTATTTTTTAATAAAATTTTATTTATGTTATCCTTTGATAGGGTGCTGACTGTGAAATGCAGCTTAAGTGTGTGGTTTAGCATGCTCGGAGCCCGAGTTCGATCCCCAGTCGCGGCGAAAAGTTTTTCAATAAAAAAATTTTTCTGTCACCACCTCTCTGCAGACAATGGAAAACCTCAGAGAGAAAAAATGCCATGTAAAGCTTTATGAGAACATGAACCTTAGCCGTTCGAAGTCGGCATAAAACATGTAGGTCTAGTTTTTGGTCAATTGTGTGCAAAAATTTAATAACACACACAAAACAATTGATCATAAGAAGCTCGGTCAAAGTACTTTCAAGGGCTTAAATGGCCAATTTGTTTTTGTTTTTTTTTTTGTTCTTTGTTATTTTTATTTTAAAAAATATATGGAAAAAAACTAAGCAAATCGTATTTTCTGTGAATTATCTAGTCAGTTTTGCCAGTCAGTCAAGTTTTTAATATATACATTAAATTGATAGGTACACCATACAGGCAGTTTTCTTTTGGTCTACTATTTCCGATACCGTGGTCAGTTTGTCAATTTTAAGTAAATTTTCAAAAAATGTTCATTAGTATTGTTAAAATTGGTTCTAACGAAAGTCACTTCAGCTCATCTGATCTCACTTTCAAAATCAACAACCTAAAAAATGCATATTTCAAGTGCTTGGAGCTGGTTCCTTTGACACTTTGACCTTGAAATGACCTTGGAGACAAAATTATTGACATCATATCTCTTTTTTTTTTTATTTTGACCTTGGAATGGCCTGGAAATACCTTCTATACAGACAAAATGACCTCGTATAAGGAATCAGCGACCCAAAAACCTTTAAATTAACATCGGATTCTACATTAGCTACCCAAAAGAAACTATATATTAGAAAGGTAGACACTAGCTTTGCAATAGTGACATATGGAGATTTTTAAAATTACTATAACGAAACGCTGTGTCATCTTATTTTGTGAGGTTTGATCCAAAAAATTGTTGGAATAGGGAAAGGATAGTAAATGGCGCCGCATCAAGGTCAAAGTAACAAAATTTCCAAGATTTTCAGGCAAATCAGCCCACAGCTGCTCAGGAGCCGTCCGTAGAGTGCTGGGTTGTATGACCGAGCCTCAATAATTTTGCATCCTCGAATTTTTTTTTCAAACAAACTCACCGCTTTTTTACACCCCTTTGGTGAGCTTCCATATAAAAATTACTAATGGCTCATTCCATAGAGACGGGTGTGACGTTTTGACTTCTTTATCGTGCTGAAAATGGTATTACCCTGTTAAAATTTAAGCAATTTACTAAAGGGTATATTAGAAGATGTCCCAAGGTTTCAAAATGCTAAAACAAAATGCAATTATTTATACTAGTTTAATAGTATCATTCACTTAAACACCTGGGACGGTTGTGACGAGCACAAGTTTAAAAACTAAAAATTCTAAGTTTAACATTGAAATTCAGTCCATCTGTCATATTGAGACCATTTTTGACTTATATATAATCAAATTTAGTATATTTTCTGTTGAATGGCGGTCAAAAATATTTTGAAAAAATGGCGATAACCATTCTTTTTTAAACTTTTAAATGGGACGGGTGTGACATAAAATTGTTCCTGGTGTAACGAGTGCGAATTATGTGGGAATAATATATAAGAACTCAATGGATAAAATAACCATGACATATTTTTGACACCAAAATAAAAAAAAAATAATATGTTTTTAATTAATGTATTGTATTTAAAAAAAAATAATGATTTTTGCAAAAAACGACTTTTTGATCAAACTTTTTGCAAACAATTTTATCGCATGAATTTTTGATCAAATTAAAACCTAAACAAATTATTTTGCTATACATAAATTTAAAAAACTAGTTTTAATCAAAATATTTTTTCATAAACATGCAAAAATTTCATTATTAGACAAAAATTTTTAAAACCGTTCCGGGTATGACCAACTTCTTGTAACGAAAATGAAGAATAAAAATAATTTATTGAATGAAAAAGTTTACAAATTTATGTATACCATCAATATCCTTACTTTAGAAAAGTTTCATTTTTATCATAAGCCCCATGTTGCTTTTTAGTAAAACTATAGCATTTTTTCTGAGACGGGTGTGACACTGAAAAAAAACACTCAGTTTAAATATTTTTTTCTTCGTTGACGCAGTAACCAATTCTTGTTTTAAACTTTTCTTGGATAATATTGTTATCTTTTTTAAAATTACTAACCTCATTTCTTTGAATGTGCATCAAGAGATGGCTGTTTTCAACGTTTTAAATCAAAACAAAATATTTTAAGTTTTTCTCAACTCGGAGTATGTTTACTTAAATTGTCAAAAAAACATGAAAAAGCATTAGAACTAAAACTAATTTTGCAACATGAGTAACTTTAGATTCCATTTTAATGCGAGAACCAATTTCAACTATTATTTCAATTGAAAAAATTATAGGATTCATGTTCCTCATTAGTGTGGAATCAGCCTAATTACTTTCGTAAAAAATAGTTTTTATGAAATTTACTCCTAACGCTCCCAATGCTATCAGAATGCCCCTAGAGGATTTATGTTTATGACCAAGCCCTATTTATTTATTTTCCCCTACATTTTTTCTGAATATACTTATCACTTATCACCACCCCTTAAGGTGTCCCCCATACATAGTTGACTTTTTTTCGAAACTTGCCTCAGTCTGTTTTTACATTTTCACAGTTGCCAGTGTGTCCTAGACAATTTATTTGTAAAACCAATTCACAATAATTTTTTATGCCCAACATTTTTTTCATATATACTTAACTTCTTGCTCCACCTCATTGGGGGTTTCCATACAAAAGAGACATTTCCAGGAAATTTCTCCAACTTGCCACTAGAGGATTCATGTTTATGACGAACTTTCATTTAATTATTCTCCCCAATATTTCCCTTAAGAGGTAGAGATACGGGGTAGGTATATTCAGAAGAAATATTGGGCAGAATAATTTAACCAGGGTTGGTCATAAACATGCATTCCTCTAGTGGCAGTTTGAGAGTTGGCAGTAAATTTCATAGAAACGTCACTTTTATATGGAAACCTTCCCCTCAAAGAGGTGGAGCAAGGGGTCAAGTATATATATGAAAAAAAATGTTGGGGTTAAAAATTATTGTGGGTCATTTATCTATATAAAAATAGGCGTAAGGAAAATAGTTAAGAACCATTTTCTCTCGTGTACCTCAACCGATTTTGAAAATTGTTTTTGTTAATGAATGAGAGTGCGAAGGAGAAGGATCGATTATTTTTAAAATATTTTTTTCCAAATTTTTATGAAGTTTGCATCGAATCAACAGATTATGTATGTGAAAAGGTCAAATTTCGGCCACCGGCGAACTAGAAAAGGTTTGAATCAGACATGCTCAACGAAATCAACAAAATTTTTTCGTTTCGTTGAAACCGAAAAATAAATTATCAAAATTATTTCGTTTTTTAAATAACGTTAAAAATTAATCAAAGCCAATTTCGTTTCGTTGAAAAACGAAAAATTTTCTATAATTTTCTCTTATGCTAAAAAAAATTTCTTCTGATATAAAAAAAAAACGAAATTTTTTTGTTGAAATTAACGCTATTTTCAACGGTTGATTGGGAAAAAAACGAAAAAATTTTATATCGTTTTCTCCGAAACGAAATAAATATTTTTCGTTTTTTGAATTAACGTTATTTTTTTTATTTCGTTTCAACGAAACAAAAAAAATATTTCGGTTACCGTTAAAATTAACGTTAACGTGCATGCCTGGTTTGAATATGTAATAAAATGTACTTCTAATTTAATTTATGTTATTTTAATTTCTTTTTTTATTTAAAAATTATTTTATTCATGAAAATTATTCATTAAATTTTCAAATTAATGAAACTGTTAAAAAAGGTTCGCTTCTTTCGGGTGCTTAGAACGAGGTTTTTTAACGTGGCTAGCGAGTGAAGTGACTTGTCACAAAACGAAATGCAATATGCTGTGTGTGTGTAAACGTGCTATTATCGAGCAGGCTACAAACGAGTAAGCTAGTGTGCTACTATATCTTTCTTGATAGCTTTCATCTAAGTCATTCCTTTTCTTTATCTCTCTTTTTCAATATCCCTCCCATTATCGTTCATTAAATCTACTAAGTTTTATAGTGTTTGTGACTTAATATCAGATCCGACCTTAAATTTATCCTTTATTTTGAGTTGAAGTTCCATAAGTCTCACAAACTATGTGTTCTCTAAAATGTTTAGATATGAACTCCCAGCTGGCTACTTAGAGATATGTATATTTTGCTTTCTAAACCACTTAAAATATGACTTAGATACAAGGATTGATTTGTTATCTTTCTAAAAGATACAGTTTTGAGCCATTTTTATACCCTAAACCTGAAAGGTCAGGGTATATTAACTTTGTGCAAACGTTTGTAACGCATAGAACGAAGCGAGTCCGGTATAGAAAAGTATATATATTCTTGATCAGCGTCACCACGTGAGTAGAGCTATCTATGTCCGTCCGTCCGTCCGTCTGTGTGTTGTCCGTATACACAGGATAAGAAGAAGGAGTTGAGATAATTGAATGAAACTTGGTACACATGGTCACATGTACCCAAGGATCTGCACTATTGAATATTTTTGGAATCCGCCCACGGACACGCCTACCTCCCATACAACGCAAAAATTTAAAACTGCATAACTCAGCTCATAATAAGTCTACAACAACAAAATTTGGTATGTGTGTGTTTTATACCAACACAAAGATGTCTTTGAAAAATGGATGTCATCCGCTCACGGACACGCCCACCTCCCATACAACCCAAAAATTGAAAACGCAATAAATAAGCCTCTGCTTAACCTACAGAGCTAAAATTTGGCACGTATGTTTTTTATAACAAAAAAAAGATGGTTTTGAAAAATGGACATCGTCCGCCCACGGACACGCCTACTTCCCATACAACGCGAAAATTGAAAACTGCATAGCTCAGCTCATAATTAGCCTACAACAATAAAATTTGATATGTATATGTTTCATACCAACACAAATATGTCTTCGGAAAATGTACGTCATCCGATCACGGACACGCCTACCTCCCATACAACCCAAAAATTGAAAACGCAATAAATAAGCATGTGTTTAACCTACAGAGCTAAAATTTGGCACGTATGTTTTTTATGACAAGACAAAGATGGTTTGGAAAAATGGACTTCATCCGCCCACGGACACGCCCATTTACAATTAATTTTTTTTTTTTTGAAAAGTGGGTTTAGGGTATTTCATAGTCGGCCTAGACCGACTTTAGACTTTCTTTACTTGTTTTTTGTTAAAATTCATGAGAATTTTAACATTTCAGTGTACATGTCTGAGTCAATTTTTTTTTGGAATAAAACATAGTTCACTCTTTCTTTTTCAAGTCAAAATTGCCCAGCTCACAACACTTCCACCTCCAAAGTTCCTTTGGAAATATGAACACTTTTGTGGCATATCCATTTTGAATTTTTTCTCATCAGAAAATATAATATTGCTCAATTCCGACATTCAATAGATATGTATGATTGCAAAATCTAATCTTGCGCTTATATAAGTGTACGTGCATTTTTTAAAATTTTCAATCAATTTTAAAGTGATTTTTATATCTGATCAAAAAATAATAATATCGAATTTTTAAATTGTTCAAAACAACCTTAAATATTATAAAAAAAAAAAAATTTTGAAAATTTTTATATATTGCTTGAACTTAAGAACCTTAACCAAGATAACTCATAACCGACATTGAACTAGGTTTTCCTCAGTACACTACAACAGAATTTGTATACATTTTGAAACTAAAAAGTAAATCTTCTTAACATGCTTTAACCAGCAAGCATGTAAATCTAGCCAGGATTTCTTTGGAATATATAAAATGTTTTTTAATATTGCCATAAAATAAATACTTCTTGTGTGAAAGCATTAAAATATGCTTTATGAGTTAAATGAAATTTTCATAATTTCTGCTTCCTTGCATTTAAAATTAATTTTGTTATATAAAACAGTGTGTGTGTGCGTGTGTGTGTTTGTGTGTGCGGCTGTAGCTGTGTGCATTGTAAACAATAAATAAACTGTTTATGCTTGCATGAAAGCTTATGTGTATGATGTTTACGTGTGTGCGTGTGCTTTTCAAGTAACTTATGTGTGCCTTGAGTATGCTTATTACATTTAACATTAATAAAAATTTTAATATATTCACACAGACACACTTAAACACAAACATTTATGAATACATGCTTCACTTAAAGCATGCAAGACAGCTTTTTAATGGAATTTTATTTTTGGGCTGCCACTTTTTTGGCAAACAAATTTTTTTTTTATTGCTCTTATAATTAAGCTAAATATTAAGCTGTCGTTTTTGCTGTCTTTAGTGCTGCTTAACCCCAAACCGGCCAAAAGTCAACAAGAAACACACACAAACACACCTGCTTTCGTTGAGTAAAATAAGGATGTGGCTTTAATGCCAGTCATTCAGCCTTAAATGTTTGATTGAAACAAAGGATAAAAAAATACACCGCCTGGGCCATTAACATAATGAGCAAGAATAATAAAAGAAATAAAATAATTATGACAACATGACGATAACAGGGTGTTAACATGTTGTTATTTCTTGTTCAAATATGCATATGTATATATTAAGTTGCAAAGTTCAGTGTCGGCTTGAAGGCTACGCAATGGGCAGTCATGACCATGAAAAGCTTTTGCATTGAAAGATATTAAAAACAAAAAAAAAAAAAAATATTGCAAGCTAAGCATGATATAAATAATTGCTATGGCTGGCAACGTTTATGGTTAATCATGTTGCTCATTTCGTGCTAGCCTGTCATGAAAGAATTTTAGAGATGAGAATGAAGAACTAACATTTCTGCGAATAAAGTGAAGTATTCAAAATTGAAGCTCAAAGCTTAAATCAGCTTAATGTAATGCTACTACCTAATCAATCATTCTTGTTTTAATTTCTGTAGTTTTTTCTACTCAATTATAAAATATATACGATGTTTAGATTGTTTTAACATGCTCTTCTTTTGACAGCAGAGAAAGCCTTATGCTTGCTACTGTTGGAATGTCCCACATAGCTAGAGGTGCTGCATTAAATAGAATATTTTATGCTAATCATTGAACAAAATAAGCTTTAAGCATTTCTTTGAAGTCTAAAAAGTACCGTTATTTCACTGTAATGCTAAACAAATTTCGAATTAATTTTAAAATAATTTTTAAATACATGAAAAACTGAATTTTTGTGAATAAAGCTTACATGTTGAAAAAACTGACAAAGTAAATTTCAATTTTTAAGCTTTGAGCTTAAATTTTCTATTTTAATATAATTTTTTTTTTTGATTAAATTAAATTTTTTTTTAATTTTTAGCTTAAAATTGAAATTTAAAATTTAAAAATTAAAATTTAGAATTTAGAATTAAGAATTTAGAATTTAGAATTTAGAATTTAGAATTTAGAATTTAGAATTTAGAATTTAGAATTTAGAATTTAGAATTGAGAATTTAGAATTTAGAATTTAGAATTTAGAATTTAGAATTTAGAATTTAGAATTTAGAATTTAGAATTTAGAATTTAGAATTTAGAATTTAGAATTTAGAATTTAGAATTTAGAATTTAGAATTTAGAATTTAGAATTTAGAATTTAGAATTTAGAATTTAGAATTTAGAATTTAGAATTTAGAATTTAGAATTTAGAATTTAGAATTTAGAATTTAGAATTTAGAATTAAGAATTGAGAATTTAGAATTTAGAATTTAGAATTTAGAATTTAGAATTTAGAATTGAGAATTTAGAATTTAGAATTTAGAATTTAGAATTTAGAAATTAGAATTTAGAATTTAGAATTTAGACTTTAGAATTTAGAATTTAGAATTTAGAATTTAGAATTTAGAATTAAGAATTGAGAATTTAGAATTTAGAATTTAGAATTTAGAATTTAGAATTTAGAATTTAGAATTTAGAATTTAGAATTTAGAATTTAGAATTTAGAATTTAGAATTTAGAATTAAGAATTTAGAACTTAGAATTTAGAATTTAGAATTTAGAATTTAGAATTTAGAATTTAGAATTTAGAATTTAGAATTTAGAATTTAGAATTTAGAATTTAGAATTTAGAATTTAGAATTAAGAATTGAGAATTTAGAATTTAGAATTTAGAATTTAGAATTTAGAATTTAGAATTGAGAATTTAGAATTTAGAATTTAGAATTTAGAATTTAGAATTTAGAATTTAGAATTTAGAATTTAGAATTTAGAATTTTAAATTTACAATTTAAAACTTAGAATTTAGAACTTAGAATTTAGAATTTAGAATTTAGAATTTAGAATTTAGAATTTAGAATTTAGAATTTAGAATTTAGAATTTAGAATTTAGAATTTAGAATTTAGAATTTAGAATTTAGAATTTAGAATTTAGAATTTAGAATTTAGAATTTAGAATTTAGAATTTAGAATTTAGAATTTAGAATTTAGAATTTAGAATTTAGAATTTAGAATTTAGAATTTAGAATTTAGAATTTAGAATTTAGAATTTAGAATTTAGAATTTAGAATTTAGAATTTAGAATTTAGAATTTAGAATTTAGAATTTAGAATTTAGAATTTAGAATTTAGAATTTAGAATTTAGAATTTAGAATTTAGAATTTAGAATTTAGTATTGAGAATTTAGAATTAAGAATTGAGAATTTAGAATTTAGAATTTAGAATTTAGAATTTAGAATTTAGAATTTAGAATTTAGAATTTAGAATTTAGAATTTTAAATTTACAATTTAAAACTTAGAATTTAGAACTTAGAACTTAGAATTTAGAATTTAGAATTTAGAATTTAGAATTTAGAATTTAGAATTTAGAATTTAGAATTTAGAATTTAGAATTTAGAATTTAGAATTTAGAATTTAGAATTTAGAATTTAGAATTTAGAATTTAGAATTTAGAATTTAGAATTTAGAATTTAGAATTTAGAATTTAGAATTTAGAATTTAGAATTTAGAATTTAGAATTTAGAATTTAGAATTTAGAATTTAGAATTTAGAATTTAGAATTTAGAATTTAGAATTTAGAATTTAGAATTTAGAATTTAGAATTTAGAATTTAGAATTTAGAATTTAGAATTTAGAATTTAGAATTGAGAATTTAGAATTTAGAATTTAGAATTTAGAATTTAGAATTTAGAATTTAGAATTTAGAATTTAGAATTTAGAATTTAGAATTTAGAATTTAGAATTTAGAATTTAGAATTTAGAATTTAGAATTTAGAATTTAGAATTTAGAATTTAGAATTTAGAATTTAGAATTAAGAATTGAGAATTTAGAATTTAGAATTTAGAATTTAGAATTTAGAATTTAGAATTTAGAATTTAGAATTTAGAATTTAGAATTTAGAATTTAGAATTTAGAATTTAGAATTTAGAATTAAGAATTTAGAATTTAGAATTGAAGGGCTTATTGCAGAAACATGATATGCCACACTGCTTTAAAAGTTCATATTTTATGTTTATTACGTTTCTTGATGCATTATCAATATCCACTAAAAATATTGTTACCATTACCCGATCAATTTTTGGCCCTATACGTAATAGTTCTTTTAAGAATTTCATTGATTTCATACAAATATACATTTTTTAAAAACTTTAACGTCGATTATTTCGAAATATTTTTTATTTGGCATATCATGTTTTTACAGTAAGCCCTTCAATTTATAAAATTTTAAATTTTAAATTTTGAATTTTATATAATAAATTTTGGGAGAAAAATTAGTAGGGTTCGGTCTATCATTTCAGCCTTTTGAAGGAACGCTAGGAGTGATGGAAGACCACAATTTTATGTGGTCTTTTTTAAATTTTAAATTTTAAATTTTGAATTTTATATTTTAAATTTTGGGAGAAAAATTAGTAGGGTTCGGTTTATCATTTTAGCCTTTTGAAGGAAGGCTAGGAATGATGGAAGACCACAATTGTATGTGGTCTTTAACGTTACATTTTTTTTCAGATTGATTTGTAACTGGGAATTAATTTTATAAAGAAGTATATAATTGAAAAAATCATGCATATAGTTTCATACATTTATAACGTGTTGGTTTCATACATTTATAAGTAGCACCAACAGCAATGTTAGTGCACATAAATAAACTGAAAAATTTCAATTTTTTCTCAACTTTTTCGTCTTGCAAACTTTGTCTGATTTGTTACAAGTGCAAGTGTTTCACTTAAATTGTCCTCATTTTTTGCGTTACTCTTGCGATTTGAGGATTTTTTCACTTTTAGTAATTCTCTGCCTCAACTTGGTTTTTAGCTTTTTAGTTTGCGCTATGCTGTAGTTTTTTTTTTTAACCGACTTCAAAAAGGAGGAGGTTCTCAAGTTGGTTGGTTTCTCTGTTTTTTTTTTTTTTTTTTTTTTTTTTTGTGAATGTATGTACATCGATTACTCCTAAAGTACTTGCCCGATTGCCGTAATTTTTTGTCAACATATAGAGATTATCAACGCGGAGGTGCCCGTTTATGAAAGGGGGCGGTATTCGGAAAAGGGGCGTGTCTCTATAAGAAAAACACTGTATCTCAGTAAATATTGACACTACGGTAATATAATTCACAGTAAAATTACAAGGGCAAGCACAAGTATTGAAAATGACGATCACTTAAGTGGGCGTAATTCTAAAAAAGGGTGTGGCAATATTGTAAAAACTCTGTATCTCGAAGAAAATTGACACTAGAGTACTGAAATTAAGTACAGAGGTAGGTACAATTATTAGAAATTACTATAACAAAAGTGGGCGTAATTCGACTAAGGGGTGTGGCAATATAAGAGAATTACTGTGTCTTGAATAATATTGATACTAGGGTACAGAAATTTATTACAAAGGTAGGAAAAATTACTACAAATTTTTGTAAAAAAAAAATGGGCGTTAATCGAGAAGGGGAGTGGCAATATTTAAAAAAACCACTGTATCTCGATTATTATTGACACTACGATACTAAAATTTAGTACAAAGGTAGGTACAAATATAACAAATTACTGTCAGTAATGTGGGCGGTATTCGATAAAGGGGCGTGTCACTGTAACAAAAACACTGTATTTCAGTAAATATTGACACTAGAGTACTAGAGTTAATAAAATTCACAGAAAAAATGCAAGGGTAGGTAAAAAATAACAGTCAATTAAGTGGGCGTTAGTCGACAAAGAGGTGTGGCAATATTAGAAAAACTCTGTATCTCGAATAATATTGACACTAGAGTACTATAGTTAACTAGAGGGGTAGGCACAGTTATAAAACAATTAATTTCAATACAGTGGACCTTGTTTGATAAAGGGGTGTGGCAATATATAAAATACACTGTATCGCGAATAATATTGACACTAGAGTACTGATATTTAGTATAAAGGTAGGCACACTTATAACAAGATATTGTGAATAAAGTGGGCGTCATTCGACAAAGGGGTGTGGCAATATTAGAAAACACTAAATCGAATACTGACACTACTAACTGAAAAAGTACAGACGTAGGCACAATTATTACAAATTACTACCGAAGAATTGGGCGTTATTCGACTAAGGGGTGTGGCAGTGTGTAAAAAACTGTATCATATTGACTTAAGGGTGGTAAAATTCATTGTTAGAATGGGTAGAACTATTGAAAACACTATGACAAAGAGTGTGATATTCTCGACAAAGAGGCGTGTCAATATTATAAACACACTATATTTCAATCAATATTGACATTGGGGTAGTGATAAAAATACAAGAGTAGGTATAAACATAGTAGGATAAACATACTGACAAAGACCAGAATTAGAAACGACAGAAAAGCATTTTCCATATTATGAGCATAAATAATTGGTGTTTAATTAATTTATACACTTTTTTAATATACATCATTTTCTCTAAAAAGAAAGAAATAAAAACTTTTTAACAAAAAAAAAAACCTACTTCAAAATCACTAGAAAGTAAAAAATAATTTTAAATTACTTTTACTATTTATTTCTTGGTCAAATTTGTATTTTTATAATAAATATATTTATTTTTTTATGATAATAAGAGCTTCGAAGTCGGCGCTAATATAATCAGATTTTTTGTGCAGTATTTACAAATAAAAAAGTCTTAAATAGAGTAAGGATGGCGAAAAAATCATGATTTTACGTCAATGATTAGCGCTGACTAGAAGCTTTTATTATCATAAAAAAATAAATATATTTGTTATAAAAATACAAATTTGACCAAGAAATAAATAGTAAAAGTAATTTAAAATTATTTTTTACTTTCTAGTGATTTTGAAGTAGGTTTTTTTTTTTTGTTAAAAAGTTTTTTTGGTGAATATGACCGTATGTGTGTAGGCGCTTGTATGCTGCAGTCATATTCAGAGTCATTTTCAGAGAATTTTCTCAAAAATGTGTTTATTACCAGTTATGACAACTTACTTCAACTGGCAAATTACGTTATGCTAGTGACATAAAGCAAGGATGATAAACGGCATTAAAGTCTTTCAAAGATACTGTTTTGCGCAGAATATTACTCAACGACAGAGCTTATAAAGCTACTTATGCGTTAATGTTACATAATCTGTCAAACATTTAATTTTTTCGGGCTTTTTATAAAAATAGCCAATTTATTTTGTCAAGTTTCTGGTATATAAAATAAGCACTTTTAATTTTTGGAAGCGAATACTTGGCGATTTAAACGTGCATTTTTTTCTTCTTTAAGGAAAATTTATTTTCATTAAAATAGCGGTCTTTATTTTGCATAAATTTTTCTGCCGACACCCTCATTAATTTGCTTCTTACAGCGTAAAATTTTAAGCCAGAAGCCGCTATTTCTGTGCATTTTTTGTTTTTTAATTTTTTCGGCTTATATTTTAAATAGCTTTTAATTATTTATATACCATAAATATTATTTTCTGTATGAAGTTAATCTAAACAACATTGCCAAAGATTATCTCTTTTGAATTTTTTTTTGGAATAATAAATTTTAAAGCTTCCTTTCTCGACTCTTATGCTTAAGCTTGTTTGCCATCATGTTGTTAACTGTTAACAAATTCTAAGAAGTGCTTTCTTGTTTTCTTTTTATGTCTTGAAAGCTTTATTTAATCGTAATTAAAGCTCATGCTTTCGTATTAAAGTGTCTGATGATATGTGTCTTTTATGAACTGCTTGATGCATATAATTCTGCATTTGTTTACAGCTTTGTGCTTAAAAGCTTTTCAAAGTGAACTACGGAAGCCAAAGCGGAGTACTGATGAGTTATACTTATAAACGCATGTATTTTCAAGGACTCTGTTTTTGCAAAAAAAAAAAATTATTAACCACTTTTCCTTAATTACTGCCCTATGGTTGACAATTTCAACTTTTGTCAAACATAGCTAATGCAAGCAACAACAACAAATAACAAAATTTGAAGGATGGATGCCAACAAAAACTAATCATATAAATTAATTTACTCTTGCTTTAAGCAAACACAGACAAAAACATGTACAAACACAAGTACACATCAAATTGCACGCCTGTCATGCAGTCAACTTCAACCTCATCATTTTAATGTTACCCATGTTGGCTGCTCATCTAACTTTCCTCACTGTTGGACGTTCGAGTGAAACTATTAAATAAATTAAGCTGTTTGTATGCCTCACAAATACACACACACACACAGCCATATAGCGAGGAATATCAAAATAAAGGTAGCAACTTAAAAAGAGGTAACAGCAAACAAATGACAGCTCATTTCAGCAGCTAGAATTTTCTGGTTGGAGTGCCATTTCAATTATCCTTGCCTTTAGTACAAGTCAGCGAAAAAAAAAAAATTAAATAAAACAAAAAAAAAAAATGTTTTTCTTTGTTACGATTTCAGGAACTTTAAGAATATAACCAAGCTTTTTCAGACAACAATTTGAACAAAGCTTTGCTTCAGCTAAAGCAAACTCAGCAGCAGAAGTGTTTGAGCTTTTATGATTTTGAGATATTTGAGTTTATATAAAATAAATTAACAAACAAATAAATTCTAAATTCTAAATTCTAAATTCTAAATTCTAAATTCTAAATTCTAAATTCTAAATTCTAAATTCTAAATTCTAAATTCTAAATTCTAAATTCTAAATTCTAAATTCTAAATTCTAAATTCTAAATTCTAAATTCTAAATTCTAAATTCTAAATTCTAAATTCTAAATTCTAAATTCTAAATTCTAAATTCTAAATTCTAAATTCTAAATTCTAAATTCTAAATTCTAAATTCTAAATTCTAAATTCTAAATTCTAAATTCTTAATCCTAAATTCTACATTCTAAATTCTAAATTAGAATTTTTTATTAAATTTTAAGTTTTAAATTTTAGACAGAAATTTACTCTCAACAATTTTTATTTCCAGAACGTTTTGATTGTGAAAGTTTTTGCGAAAAATTCACATGTTAGGTCACTTAAATGTGTTCCTTGCACCAAAGCTCATCAGGTAGAGGGAGAAAACATTAAATATCCTTGATTTTAGTTTTACTGGCATGATTAAACGATTTTCAGCTTTTTGTCAATTATTTTCAAGCAAAATTCTATTTTTACTGAACTTATGAGATATTTTTTAGTTTGAAAAATTGAAATAAAATAACGAGTTTGAATTTTAATGTCCCTTGATATGCTAAAAATTTATTGCAGACGCTTTATTGTTACAAATACAAAGCAACAACAAACACAACCACATAATTTCAAAAAATTTAGACTTTTATCCTTTGAAATTGATTTAAATATCTATAGCTTTATAGTCCTCCCGTCTAGCCACTTGAGTGAATTGAAAGTTCATTGCTTCATAATGAGAGCGAGAGAGTTGACAGTACGTGGTATGTTAAAAATATATTAAGTACAGCTGACAAAAACTTTGATTGATAAGCTAAACATTTAAGAGGCAGGCACGAAATTGAAAATGAAAAATGTATCTCAATGTATATTTTATTTATTTTCTTGTTTTTTTTTTTGTTAGAGTAAAGTTGATGTTCTTGATTTTCGCTGATGTCTCATGGGCCAAAAATTTGCAAATAAATGTAATCAGTTGAGTGCACAAGCAAATGGCATGAAATGTTTTATTTAAAGAGGAATTTGAAGAAATATTTAAAGGCACAAGAAAAGCTGCTTGAATAAGAGTTTTCGAAAAAATTTGGCATAAAAGCAAGTAATCTTTAAAAAGTATTTTTTAAGACGACATTAAATTAATTTAATGGCAAATTTTTTCAATACAAAAGTTTCACCAAATAGGGAGAGAAAGCCTACTTAAGTTTAATGGCCAACTATTTTTTTTTCATACTAACACCATGACATAAGCTTTATACACACTCTACTCTATAGTCTTCTAAGGAAACATCAATATATAACAGACAAGGCATATCTGCTGCCCATTAAGTTTCTCTTGAGGCCATAAAAATTGCCTGGCTTTATGTTCGCTAGAACCAACAATGTTATACCTCAATGTATAGACTTAATAAATTCAGCACGTAACCCTCTTTAAATCTACTTTTGGAGTGCTAAAAAATATTAACCTACTTTGTTGCAATTTGTAGCAAATTGAAAATCTTTAAAATTTTTTGCACACTGTCCTGCCATTTGGCACCGCACAACGCATCAGTTATTCATATGACAGCAACAAAAAAACTAGGTGTTAACTTTGTGGGTGTCATGAACCGCAAAAACAACAACAACAAAAAGCTTTTGTGGTGAAAGGTGAAACATAAACAAAGCTTACCAGAACAAAAAAAAATTTCATTTTTTTTTCGTCTCAACACGGGGTCAAAATTGTAAGCATCAAAAAGATGTGTGATGATAAATTATATTTACGCAAGGATTTTGACATTTTATGTTGTGCAACTTTTGGCACTTCATAAAAAATAAAATGCAAAAAATAAATTTACAATGATTTTGACTTATATTGACATGCTGGAAGATTTTATTTTACAATATTTTATGAGCGGCGAATTTAAGTGCTTTCAATTTACGCATGCCTTAAATAAGTGTTAAATAAAATTTTGACTTTTATGTCGAAAATGTCAACTTTATGTTAGTTTAAGGTGTTTGTGTGTGTGTTAAAATTGGGCAGTTGTCATAAAATTTTCAACAGCTAACAATTTTATGGCTTTAGCCGCGGTATGCAACATAAAATTTATATAAAAGGTCTTGATAGCATACAAAAATGGTTGGAGGTAAGCATGTAGCAGCATTGCTCAAGGACATGGCTGCTTTTGGAGCTCACGCGAACGGCCTTAGTTTTTTGTTTCTCAAGATGTCATAATTTTTTTTGTTTTTTATATATGTTTTTGCTTTATGTTCTCTACTGATTAAGCCAGAAAAATCTAAGCAATAATTTTCTCAGGAAATAGCAAACCGGTCGCCTCCTAAGCACATTGCGGCTCAACTGAAATTGAGCCTGAACGTGCCTAAGGCTGAGGTTTTTGTTGTCATTTTGTTTTTTTTTTTGGTATTCTCCCTATTTTTCTAAGGTATTATTTACTTTTGTATTTTTGAACAAACCAAAAAAGAAAAAACTTTGAATCAAATACAACAACTACAACCATACCGTTAAGCAGGATTTGGCTGACCTTTGCCGGAGGGGCTCAAAGTAAATCGTATGATTTATGAATCGTTTTTGTATCGTTGCGCTTTGAATTATGTTTGTATTTATATATGTATGTATGTATGAGTGAGTAAAGTGGCTGACTGATTTTGCGTCAGACGTACCGACTATTTGTTGGTGACTTTAATGAGGGTATTACTTATAAGAGAACGCACACAAGCACGGCAACAAGAACAAGAACAAGAACCAGCAGTTGAACAGCAGTTATACAAGCAAATAGAAGTGAGTGTGTGTGCGTGTGTGTATGTTCGCCCTTATTATATACATCACTGCTGTTGCTGCCAACTTCGCACTAGAATTAATCTCATTTATTATGTTGTAAGCATCGGTTGCTGCCAACATTATGCCTGGCGGTAGTGAGAGCGCCTTAACGATGCTGACGTTGTTGCTTATGAGCAGTTAATTAAATTTGGTTAAATAACAGTGTGTTTGTTGTTTATCGCGATGGGCGGTAGTTGTTGATTGGTGTTGGTGTTGTTTTTTAAGTCATCGATCAAATGTTCGATATGTTTAAGTATGTATTTCAGTTCAATCGGGCTAAGAAGTCAAGCTGTTAGCGTTTCTAACACTATTAATAGCGTTGTGCTTAAAATTAGCTTGTTGAAAATGTCTAACTTAACACATTAACGTTCAAGCAGACACAATTTCATTGCCTTCAAAGTCAAGCTTGACGCGTTCAATGATGGAAGAAGAATTTTTCTTCTACGGAATTTCTTTTCAAATCATTTTGTTTTTTCGTGTAACCATTAACTCGTGGAGGCTACTTGACATCGGTGAATTTAATGAAATTTTTGTGTAGAATATTTTTGTGGAAGATTTTAACATTCTTCAAAATTGACTTTTAGAGAGTTTCTCAAAATAAAGTTCAAACTGGCGCATAGGAGGAGTAAGAGCTAAAGGGTTAAATTTTTCAGAGAAAATATTTCTGGTAAAATTTTAGTTAACGTGCCTGAAAAGAAGAACCCCCTCCCCTTCCCCCCTGAATTAAGTTTACACCCAGCTGAAACTCTCACTCTTTGCCTTACCTTTGCTTCAACTTCAGTGGGTTGCTTTCTGCTTGGATCACTGAACAAATACATACATAAATCAACAAAGTTGTATTCGGGGATCAAAGTTGCATTTTTTCAAAAAAATTATCTGATTTTAAAAAATTAAGAAATTAAATTATTTCGTTTAAAACCAAGAGAAAAGAACGTAGCGAAATAACAGCTTCCAGACAAAACATGCTAAAGATTTAAAGATATTTTTTTGTCATCGACACCAATGTCGGTATTTAAAAGTTTGTTTACCTCTCGTAGATCATCTAAGGGCCTCCTTAGACCTTTAAGAGTTTCAATATTGATATTTTTTCAATGTCTTCTTAACCAATTGCGGCCCGGTATCCGATTCCGTTGAAATTTTATTGTGAATTTTGGAACCTAGGCTATTTTTAAGCGAATCCAGAAAAATCTGTTCAAATGTTTCTTTCATCTAGAACTGTTTTCGAGAAATGGTTCGGGTAGTTTTTAACCCATTGGCCAATAAATACACTTATTTAAACAAAAAATAATATTTGTGGAAAAGAAATTTATTTGAATAATTATCCACATAGTTTTATTGATCAAAAATAGAATTTATTGTAAACGGTTGTTGATGGTATTTTTGTAATTTTTTAATAATTAAAATTTTTAATTAAAAAATTGTCTACTTGAAGGCTCTCAGTTATTTGGTGGGGGTGGTGGAGGTGGTGGTGGGCATGGTTTATACAAGATCATCGTACAACATTGTGTGATGGAAGTTTTACTTAAAAGGTGTTCAAAACTCCGCCGAATTCAAATTTAAATTTTTTTTCTTCCTTCTCAACTCGATCTACATAAATACACATACATACACTCTAACATTTTTCTAAAATTTTTATTTTTTTTTAGCCAAAAACATAAACAATAATTATGATTTTTTTTTTGTACCATTAACCAATTGCATGAGTCACATGAATTATTCATGATAACAATGTACAAAATACGCAAAATAAAAAAAACAAAAAAACACGACAACATGAATATTTCATAAGCCTAGTGTTTAAAGTTCATAAAGTGTGTGTACAAGATGCGTGAACCAATAATAAATTTCGTAAATAACATAAAAAAATAAAAGAGGCACATGCAACATTCATAATTTTTGTGACTAAAATTCATAAAATGCATGTACAAAAACGAGAAGAACTGAGTCTTTATGAATTTGGTGACCAAAATTCATATAATCCATGTATGCACATATACAAAGGACGCAGAAATATGGCACTAACCTTACAGTTTTAGGGTAAAAAGTAGGTACTACTTTTAGGAAATAAATTGCGGAAAGCTGGTTACTTTCTCTATAGCTGTATTAAATTTGAAATGAAGGGTTTCCAAGGTTCTATCATTCTACCGACTGAGGTTCAGCGCCACACTCAAAAACCGCTTATCCTACATACATAAAAGGTGAAGAGACAAATCGTAGAAAACAAAATTTCACGTCATTTAAGTGACAGAACTTTCAAACCGCTCTAAAATAAGAACTGCAAACTTTGTTAATTTTTTTTTATGTTTTCAAGATTTTTTCAAGGTCGAAATCATAAAAAAAACTGATATACGATGTCAGATTTCTTAAGTAATATATTTTGTTGTGTTGCTGATTGCAAATTAAAGGTAATTTTGACTAGTTTGTGAACAAAATTATGTGGAATAAATAAATAAATGTGGAATTTATTTGTCCAGTTTGTTTCTTTTACTTTCTACAACTGGAGCTGTAGCACTGTAATTTCTCATATTGTGATGGAGATAGTCGAAAAACGTGGTAGTTTTAATGAAATATTCTTAATAAAGTGAATCTTTTTAATAAAAAACCAGTTGATTTTGTTTCATACACTTTCTACAACTGGAGATATGCATTTTTATACCCTAAACCTGAAAGGTCAGGGTATATTAACTTTGTGCAAACGTTTATATTCTAACGGTATATTCTTGATCAGCGTCACCTCGTGAGTCGAGCTATCCATGTCCGTCCGTGTTGTCCGAACATGAACATCATCCGCTCACGGACACGTCTACCTCCCATACAACGCAAACATTAAAAACTGGATAAATAAGGTTATGTTTAATTTACAGAGATAAAATTTGTCACGTATGTTTTTTATGACAAAACAAAGCTGGTTTTGAGAAATGAACATCATCCGCTCACGGATACGCCCACCTCCCATACAACCCAAAAATTGAAAATACAATAAATAAGGTTATTTTTAATTTACAGAGCTGAAATTTGGCACGTATGTTTTTTATGACAAGACAAAGATAGTTTTGAAAAATGCACATCATCCGCCCACGGACACGCCTACCTCCCATACAAAGCAAACATTAAAAACTGGATAAATAAGCTCATAATTAACTTATAACAATAAAATTTGGTGTTTATATGTTTTGTATCAACACAAAGATGTCTTCAAAAAATTGATGTTATCCGCTTGCCGACACGCTCACCTCCCATACAACCCAAAATTTGAAAACGCAATAAATAAGCCTCTGTTTAACCTACAGAGATTAAATTTGGCACGTGTATTTTTTATGACAAAACAAAGATGGTGTTGAAAAATGTACATCATCCTCCCACGGACACGCCTATCTCCCATACAACTCAAAAATTGAAAACACAATAAATAAGGTTATGTTTAATTTACAGAGCTAAAATTTGGCACGTATATTTTTTATGACAAGACAAAGATAGTTTTGAAAAATGGACATCATCCGCTCACGGACACGCCTACCTCCCATACAATGCTAACATTAAAAACTGGATAAATAAGGTTATGTTTAACTTATAGAGATAAAATTTGGCATGTATGTTTTTTATGACAAAACAAAGATGGTTTTGAAAAATGAACATCATCCGCTCACGGACACGCCTACCTCCCATACAACGCAAACATTAAAAACTCATTACATAAGGTTGTGTTTAACTTACAGAGACAAAATTTGGCATGTATGTTTTTTATGACAAAACAAAGATGGTTTTGAAAATGAACATCATCCGCTCACGGAAACGCCTACCTCCCATACAACCCAAAAATTAAAAACACAATAAATAAGGTTATATTTAATTTACAGAGCTAAAATTTGGCACGTATGTTTTTTATGACAAAACAAAGATGGTTTTGAAAAATGGACATCATCCGCTCACGGACACGCCTACCTCCTATACAACGCAAACATTAAAAACTGGATAAATAAGGTTTTGTTTAACTTATAGAGATAAAATTTGGCATGTATGTTTTTTATGACAAAACAAAGATGGTTTTGAAAAATGAACATCATCCGCTTACGGACACGCCTACCTCCCATACAACCCAAACATTGAAAACGAATAAATAAGCCTCTGTTTAACCTACAGAGATTAAATTTGGCACGTATGTTTTTTATGACAAACCAAAGATGGTTTTGAAAAATGTACATCATCCTCCCACGGACACGCCTATCTCCCATACAACTCAAAAATTGAAAACTCAGTAAATAAGATTATGTTTATCATAGAGAGATCAAATTTGGTATGTATGTATTTTATTCCATAACTAAGGTGTGTTCAAAAATTGGGAGTTATCCGTCCATGAACACGCCCAACTTCCATAGCAAAAGCACAATAAAAGCTTTAACTGTGAGCTACAGGAAAAAAAATTGGTATGTGTAAATTTTTCATCAACATTTAAATGCATATAATATATAAGCTTTATCCGCCTACGGACACGTCCATTTTCAATAATATTATTTTGTTTTTGGAAAAATAGGTTTAGGATATTTCATAGTCGGCCTAGACCGACTTTAGACTTTTTTACTTGTTATTCTTAACTTTTTATGATAGGTGGGCAAAGGAAGTATCAATCTTGATAGAAATGTGTCATTTTATATTATGATATAAGAACGTATGCTAAATTTCATGTATAGGGTGATTTTTTAAGAGCTTGATAACTTTTTTTTTTAAAAAAACGCATAAAATTTGCAAAATCTCATCGGTTCTTTATTTGAAACGTTAGATTGGTCCATGACATTTACTTTTTTAAGATAATTTCATTTAAATGTTGACCGCGGCTGCGTCTTAGGTGGTCCATTCGGAAAGTCCAATTTTGGGCAACTTTTTCGAGCATTTCGGCCGGAATAGCCCGAATTTCTTCGGAAATGTTGTCAAATGTTGTGAATCGTGTTGTTGTTGTCAGATGGGGCTACGTCAAGTCTAAAGTCTACAGAAATAAGCCAGCAACTATTCCAGCTTTGGAAGACAACATTTCATGGACCAATCTAACGTTTCAAATAAAGAACCGATGAGATTTTGCAAATTTTATGCGTTTTTTTTTTAAAAAAAGTTATCAAGCTCTTAAAAAATCACCCTTTACTTGCCATGATTTCTTTTTTTTTTATCCCTCAACCCATAGCCTTCACAGTTTTGTGCCACGTTGAATTTTTGTTAAAATGCCAGGCATAGCTTTAAGAAACCATTATTTTTTAAGTAAATAAAACTTTATACTATACTTTACTTTTACACTTTATTCTATCATCAAACTTTTTATTGTGTGTGTTATTAAATTTTTGCACACAATTGACCGAGAACTGGACCTACATGTTTTATGCCGACTCCGAACGGCAAAAGTTCATGTTCTCAAGAAGCTTTACATGGCATTATTTACTCTCTGAGGTTTGCTATTGTCTGCAGAGAGGTGGTGACCGATCAGAAAAATTTTTATTGAAAAAACTTTAAGCCACGGCTAGGGATCGAACCCGGGCTCCGAGCATGCTAAGCCACACACTTAACCTGCATGCCACGGTCACCACCAATTTTTTAAGATACACTTATTAATTTCACTTGGAGCAATATTTTTGTGTTTATAACCACTCTTAGTGTAGCAGAGTGCTCTATGGCCTGAATATTAATTTATTTCTGGCATAAATGCCAAGCTTTTAAGTTATTGATATAGAAAACCTGAGCAAGAAAAGATTGTTTGCAATATTTATTTATTTTAGGCATAAACTTTGAATTGGTGTTCTTCTAAGAAATATATTAAAATTATAGAATATTCATTTATTAAAGAAAACTTTAAATATTTAAAATATTTCCTCGCCGCCCCACACTATTGTGCACGAATTCTCATGCCATTGCAGCGCCATTTTCAATTAGCAAACTTGTTGACATAAAACGCGCAACACACACACACACACGCAAGATGCCCAACTACAATATAGCAAGAACAATAGCAACTCGATAGCGACAACAACGACAAAATTGCTCACATCTTCAGCGCCTTTACAAGATGGTCTCAATGTTGCCACACTTCAGTTAACTTAAATCAAAGCCTTTGTTATAGGCATCAACTAACAGGCAGGCAGGCAATGTCTGACAATAACAAATAGCCTCACCCACCAGCCTCGCCCAAAAGTCAACAATAGACCGTCCAACCAGCCAACCCTACACCACTTGTTAAATCATTCGTGCTTTAGTTGTTGTAGTTGTCTTTGTTACTAGCGCCATCAAAGTTAACAGCAGTCGAATTGACCCACAATACACGGGCAAACACAGCACAAGCCCGCAAATTTCAACACGATTGCATAACTTTTTGTTCAAAGCCAGACTCTACACAAGCGTAGCTAGCAACAGCAAAAGTAAAACAACAACATTTTCTCCTTTATTTATTCAGTCAAACTTCTTTAATTTATAATGAGTCAAAAAATGATTTCATGCTTTGTTCGTTCATTTACGCTATAGTCAAATAGCGGAACAGGAAGTGAGTGAAAGCGGATGCGCATGAAAATGAATTATAAATACTTGCTGCGTGTTGATTGGAAATAATTGCCTGTGGATTCATATAAAATATCTGAACATATTCAAAGTCAAATATAGTCAACTTTTCTACTTAAGATTCATGTAGATAAATGCGAACTGACAACACGCTGTTGGGCTTGTATGTTTAGGCCTGGAAATTATTTTTGTCATTTTTTTCTCAAATGTGCTTTAAGCTTAAAGTTTTGATTGTTGTTGTTGCTGTTGTCGCTACTTTTTGAATTTGATTCACTTAAGATTGCCACTCCACTCGCTGTTGTTGGGCTCTTCAGTTGTTGTCATTTGTTGTAGATAGACATGTTGTTGTTGTTTTTTTTTACTGTTGTGCGGGCTGCCATCTTGTTGATTTTGCTAGAATTTTCAGCATAATTGCCTGCGGGAGCGCTTGGTTACGTTATTAATTTTAATGACTGCGATATGTTGCTAATTGTGTTGATTTTCAAGTTAAAATTTCAAATATAATATAACAAAAGCATGAACCTGACTTTAAGCCAAATGCATGCTTCAGTAGGTTTAAGAAAAGTCCTTTAATTATTGTTTGAGTTTTGCCGAAAATTGAAGGAAAAATGTTTAAATAACGGCGGTATTACTTTTATTTTAGCTTAATTGAAATTGAAAAGTATGAAAGGGAATTAAGTACTATTTGGACAAATATAGGAGGAAGTGAGAGCAAATTAAATGAAACAAGGGGCCTTACTCTGCAACGCGATTCGGAAGCTAAATTGTTCGAATTCGGAAATTTGACACTCTGCAATTCGACTTTCGCATTAAATATTTTGACATTTCTTCTGTTTCTTCACACTGATTTTCGCATTTTTAACGTTTAAAAGCCAGTTATGCTATCTTTAACTGAATATTTGTTGAAACGATAAGTTAAGTCACTGTTACTAATGCGAAATAGTTACATTTTGAGATTTAACTTTCGAATCGCATTTAATTTTCGAATCGCATTGCCTTTCGAATCGCGATACAGAGTAAAGCCCAAGTATAGGATGTTCGTTATGTGTTGGAAGGCAGCGCAGTTATGGGAAGTTTGCTACCAACAACTAGATCTGTTAAGTGACTAGAAATGAGAAAAGAAATAAGGAGTCGTACAATGTAGGTTCATACAGGGACCCCTGATTGGCAATCAAGCCTGCAACTGTGGCAGCCAAATGTTGATTTTACGTATTATAAGGTCTCTAGATAAAATTTGTGAATATTTTTATACGGTTTTTGAAAACAAAAATGCTTTCTCATATCTTTATCTGTCATAATTTTCACTTAATTTCTCAAACTCAGTTAAGTGGCTTGTTCGAAATATGCCTTGTATTTATATAATTCCGTGGTTTTAAGCGCTACTTTCAGTTTTATGCTACGCTAGCAAAGGTAAAACAGCTTCTTTAGTCACATGATATATGAACATGAACAAAAATAGAAATAACGTCATCAGCTCGCTAAACGAGCCGCTTAATGTAATGTAAGTGCAACATCGTTGCAAGAAATTATTGCATAGAGCTAAGGTATAGGTAAGACCTGTGCGAGTATTAAGATTTTCGATTAACTCAGCTCGAGTCAACTCGAGTTGAGTAATTCAACTCGTACTAGTATCGAGTCACTTCAGTTTTCGAGTAACTTGAAGTTCTTCCAGTCTTTGAGAGACTTCACTTATCAGTGAAAATACCCAGTAGAAAATTAGTCTAAATGCTGCGCTGAATATCAATCATTTAAAATTTTAATCAACTCGTAAAGAGATAAAAAACTCAAAGACAATATTGCCACACCCCTTCAGCCTTATGAAAAAATATAATTTTTAACTTATGTATTTCTCTTCGTTTTCGCTGAATGAACTAATAGATGGTAGCCCTATGGCAAAAATATATTATAATTTTGAAATTCTGGCAATAAATTCAGATTCTGGAACCGATTTGTTCCTGGCGGCGTTCGTGTCAGCAACGTATTTGTATAATTAAAAAAAAAAATGGCAACCCTAATCGCCATCTTGAATTTTAAATTTCTCAGATCAGATTCAATATCATCAATGTCCTGAAAGCTGTCAGATAATGTTACAAAATCTTTAAAACACATGTTATTATTAGAAAAGTGTTGATAGAGAATTTAAGAAAATGTGAGAGAAAAACTCAAGTTATCTTATGATTCCTCGAGTTACTCGAGTAACTCGTAATTTCGAGTAGTTTGTAAAAATCGTTTTGCATCATAAAGCCACGAGATACTCGATAATTTCTCGAGTTACTCGTTATTTCAAGTTACTCGATAATTCCTCTAGTCGTTCGAGTTTACTCGATAATTCCTTGAGTGCTTTCCAGAAATTCGATAATTCCTCAAGTTACTCTATAATACCTCAAGTTACTCTATAATTCTTCGAGTCATTAAAATAAATCGAGTTACTCAAAAATTCATCGTCGTTTCAAGAATTTCGAATAAATCATGTTACTCGCTTTTTCAAGTTACTCGCTTACTCAAGTTACTCAAGTTATTCGATTATTCCTCAAGTAGCATGATGATCTTTCGAGCTACTCGTAATTTCGTGTACTTTGAAAAAAATTTAGTTACTCGATAATTCTCGCGTTAGTTATTCGTAAATTTGAGTAATTCGAAAAAAAATTACTATAATTCTATTGTTACTTGATAATTCAATTAAAAAATTATTAAAATTCATCAAGTTACTCAATAATTCCTCGAATTATTCGATAATTCCTCAAATAACTCGATAATCCCTCGAGCTACTTATAATTTCGTGTAATTCGAAAAAAACAAGTTAATCGATAATTCCTCAAGTTACACGATAATTCCTCAAGTAACACGATAATTCCTCAAGTTACTTGCAATTTCGCATAATCGGAAAGAATCGATTTAATCGATATATCATCAAGATACCTAAAGTTACTCCTAGAGTTACTCGTTAATTCTTCAAGTTACTCGATATTTCCTGGAGTTACTCATAATTTCAAGTAATTAAAAAAACCGAGTTACTCGAACATTCCTCGTAAATTCGAGCAATTTAAAAGAATCTAGTTACTCGAAAACTCGAATTAATCGATACGCCTTCAAGTTGCTCGATTATTCTTTGAACTAATCTTAGTTTTTAGTACTTCGAAAAATCGAATTATGTACTTGAATCGAAAATTCAGTCGAGTCTACGACAACGACATCGACATCGCCATAGACATCGCCATCGACATCGACATCGACATCGACATCGGCATCGGCATCGGCATCGACAACGGCATTGACATCAACATGGACACATACATCGATAAATACAGACATTGCCATCTACATCGACATCAACATCGAAATCGACATCGACTTTGGCTTATTCATCGACATCGACATTGACATTGACATTGACATTGACATTGACATTGACATTAACATTGACATTGACATTGACATTGACATTGACATTGACATTGACATTGACATTGACATTGACATTGGCATTGACATTGACATTGACATTGACATTGACATTGACATTGACATTGACATTGACATTGACATTGACATTGACATTGACATTGACATTGACATTGACATTGACATTGACATTGACATTGACATTGACATTGACATTGACATTGACATTGACATTGACATTGACATTGACATTGACATTGACATTGACATTGACATTGACATTGACATTGACATTGACATTGACATTGACATTGACATTGACATTGACATTGACATTGACATTGACATTGACATTGACATTAACATTGACATTGACATTGACATTGACATTGACATTGACATTGACATTGACATTGACATTGACATTGACATTGACATTGACATTGACATTGACATTGACATTGACATTGACATTGACATTGACATTGACATTGACATTGACATTAACATTGACATTGACATTGACATTGATATTGACATTGACATTGACATTGACATTGACATTGACATTGACATTGACATTGACATTGACACCGACATCGACATCGACACCGACATTGACATTGACATTGACATTGACATTGACATTGACATTGACATTGACATTGACATTGACATTGACATTGACATTGACATTGACATTGACACCGACATCGACATCGACACCGACATTGACATTGACATTGACATTGACATTGACATTGACATTGACATTGACATTGACATTGACATTGACACCGACATCGACATCGACACCGACATTGACATTGACATTGACATTGACATTGACATTGACATTGACATTGACATTGACATTGACATTGACATTGACATTGACATTGACATTAACATTGACATTGACATTGACATTGACATTGACATTGACATTGACATTGACATTGACATTGACATTGACATTGACATTGACATTGACATTGACATTGACATTGACATTGACATTGACATTGACATTGACATTGACATTGACATTGACATTGACATTGACATTGACATTGACATTGACATTGACATTGACATTGACATTGACATTAACATTGACATTGACATTGACATTGACATTGACATTGACATTGACATTGACATTGACATTGACATTGACATTGACATTGACATTGACATTGACATTGACATTGACATTGACATTGACATTGACATTGACATTGACATTGACATTGACATTGACATTGACATTGACATTGACATTGACATTGACATTGACATTGACATTGACATTGACATTGACATTGACATTGACATTGACATTGACATTGACATTGACATTGACATTGACATTGACATTGACATTGACATTGACATTGACATTGACATTGACATTGACATTGACATTGACATTGACATTGACATTGACATTGACATTGACATTGACATTGACATTGACATTGACATTGACATTGACATTGACATTGACATTGACATTGACATTGACATCGACATAGACATAGACATAGACATAGACATAGACATAGACATCGACATCGACATCGACAACGACATCGAGATCGACATCGACATTGACATTGACATTGACATTGACATTGACATTGACATTGACATTGACACCGACATCGACATCGACATCGACATTGTCATCGACATCGACATCGACATTGATATTGACATCAACATCGGCTTTTACATCGACATCGACATTGTTATCGACATCGACGTCGAAAACGAAATCGACAACGACATGGACATCGGTATCGTGACAGTTGGTGACGGCCGTGGTAGTGCGTGCGAACCAACGTATACCGAGTTCAAACCTCACTCTGGGCAAAAGTTTTTTTCAATAGAAATACATTTTTTTCAACAACGTCATCGACATTGTCATCGACATTGTTTTGCATTTAACTTGATTTTTTTATTTTTCTTGATCTTTTCTGAAATTCAAATTAATTTTTTTTAAGTTTTTTGATTCCTTTTGAAATTCAAATTTAATTTTTGACTTTCAGTTGATCTCTACTGAAAATCAGTTGATCTTTTCTAAATACTAATTTATGTTTTCTGCATTCCAAGTGGAATTTTTGGGTTTCAATTGATCTGTCTTGAATTTCAAATGGAACTTCCGAATTTCAAATGATCTGTTAAAAAATTCTAATGGAATTTCGGAATTTAAGTTGATCTTTTTTGGAGTTAAAATTATCGTTTTGGAAACTAATTTCGATTTCCTGAATATCAAAGAAATTTTCTGAATTACAGTTAATCTTTACTGAAATACAAATTAAATTTCTGAATTTCAATTGATCTTTTCTACATATTAATTGATGTTTTCTGAAATTCCGAATTTCAAATGATCTGTTCAAAAATTCAAATGAAATTTCGGAATTTAAGTTGATATTTTTTTGAGTTAAAATTATCGTTTTAGAAGCTTATTTCGATTTCCTGAACATCAAAGAAATTTTCTGAGTTACAGTTAATTATTTTCTGAAATTCAAATAGAATTTTTGACTTTCAATTGATATTTATTAAGTATAGGTTGATGTTTTCTGAAATTCAATTGATCTTTGCTGAATTTCAAATTGAATTTGGAATTTCAATTGATATTTTCTAAATATCAGTTGATGTTTTCTGAATTCAATTGATCGATCTTTTCTGAATTTCAAATGGAATTTCGAATTTCAATAGATCTTTTCTTAATATCAATTCATATTTTCTAAATTTCAAATGAAATTTTAAAATTTCAATTGATCTTTAATGATTTTCAATTAATTTTTTCTGAAATTCAAATGAAATTTCTGAATTTCAATTGAACTTTAATGAATTTCAATTCATATTTTCTAAATTTTAAATGGAATTTCTGCATTTCAGTTGATCTTCAATGAATTTCAATTAATGTTTTGTGAAATTTAAATGAAATTTCTGAATTTCAATTAATCAGTCCTTTTGATCAATTGATCCGAATTTCGAATTAAAATTTTGAACTTTAGCTGATCTTTTTTGAATTTCAATTGTGCTTTTCTAAATAACAATTGATGTTTTTCTGCTTTTCAGATGATATAAGTTATTGATATTTAGTTGATCTTTTCTGACTTTCAATTGATTTTCTCTGAATATGAAATTTATATTGTCTATATTTTAAATGAAGTTCCTGAATTTTTATTTTTATTGATCTTTTCTGAAATCCTCATGAAATTCAAAAATCAAATAAAATTCATGATTTTTTAATATTTTTTTTTTTTATAGGTTGTTTCAGTCTTTAAAACAAATGTATGTCAGTATTGAAATAAAATAAGCAAAAAATCAACAATCATGTTTATCCGTGATAAATTTTTATAAGTTTTAGGATATTGCTTGTAATTATGACAGTCCTTTTTCAAGTCAACAAAATTTGCAATTCTGTTTAAATTATTCCGAAGATTATAAAATATACCACTATCAACACATTTTAAAATACAGTTTTTTGAGCTTAATTTTTCTATAAATTTTCAAAATATGTTTAAAAAAATTTTTGAAATTTTTTGAAATTTATTTATTTTTGCAATGTCCATTGAAAAAGTTGACAATTTAATTAAAAGAAATTAATGAAAAAGCTTAAGTTTATTTAAAATTTAAGCTTTTAAAATTATGCAGAAAAAAATGCATATGAAATGTACGTTTATATGTTGTTGTTATTGTTGTTATAATCAGTCCCATACAAGTTGATCACCGAACCATTATTAGCTCTGCATGAATTTATGTAGATGCATTAATAAAGCTGCTGATAAGCTTTCAACGCAAACATATAATCAAATTTGACTTCCACTAAAGCGGTTGACACTCATGCACTAACACACACACACGCACAAACTCATATGCCCTAAAAGCTAGCAGTCATATGCAAATTTTCCAAACACGCTGCTTAAAATCGCATAACCAGAAAAAACAACTATGATTAAACATTTGAGCTGCAAGCATGAATAGCTAAGTGTAAGTGTGTGTGTGTGTGTGTGTGGGTGTAAAAGTTAAAAGTATATGTGTGTGTTTGTAAAATCAGGCGTGTGTTTTGTGTGCTTGTTTTGTAGAGTGCACTTTTATGCTTGTTTTGCAGTTAAATTAAGTTGTGTTGCGCTGATTTTGTGCTGCAGCACAAAAGCCACAGACCATAATTAGCGGCTCTAACAGCGCGTTTCGGACCAGGCATGTGTTAATAGATTTGGGCTTGTTTAGGCTGATGGCCAGAGCAGTAATATGACAGTCTGCTAAGGCGTGGCGGCAACTGTGGCTTTTGTTGTGCAAACTAGACGCCTGGCGCATAAAAGCTTTTTTATTAAAAAAAAAAACACACAAGCAAACACAGCGGAAATTGAGGCCATTTTGAGCGGAAATTGAAGCCATGTTTATTTATGGTTTTTTAATAAATTTTCATGTTATATATTTACACAAAAGTAAACACAAAAATTACCAAAAAAGGCTTAAATTATAAAAAATTGTAAAAGTTAAGTTCAAAATTGTGTTGTTAAAGCTTAGTGAAGCATGCATAAATCATGCCTTAAGTTAAGTTTAATTAAAACTTTTGTGCAAAAACTTGTATTGTTTTCTCCATTTCCATTAATAATATTTGACTTAACCAGCAATTTTTTTCTTCTTCTTTTATTGCAGGTTATTGAAACGCATTTTTAAGGCGTCCCGTTGGTGAAGCGTTCTAAAAGCCGCCGCTATTATTTCAACATGGCGACAGCAGCAGCAGCAGCCACAACAACCTGAAGAACAAAACAAATTTAATTATCACAAAGAAGTAGGCAAAATGCAGACGAAAAAAAAACGGCACAAAAAAAAAAATAACAGAAAATCAACAAAACAACCAAACAATAAAAGCTACTGTTACTAACTTAAGTACTTGACAAGCCGCAGGATATCAAAGCAGCTTTTATGCTTTTCTTTATATTAAAGCAAATTTGTTGTTTTCTTTATTTCTACTTTATAACCCTTGGTTTTGGTTTTGGTTATATTTGTTGGAGTTTTTTTTATATTTTGCAACAATCCTTTTTCTTAAGTTTTTTGCCCACAGCTTGTTTTGTTGTTTTTAGTCCCAACACAACATCTTATCAAGCATAACAGCGTAAATGCTGTTTATTCTTAACATAAGCAGCGCAGCTTTGGCGTATGTCTGTCCGTCTGTCAGTCAGTCAGTCTAGCAGTGCATGTGTCTTCCTGTCAGTCTGTTTATCTTTTTCAAGCCATCTGTGTACTTCGTCTCGTCTGCTTAGTACGCTATCAATGTCACTGCTTGTCAGCAAGCGAGCGTGACAGTAACTGAGATTGCAAATCAATGCTCCCATCATTTCTTGTTAACTTGTTTTTATGTTGCACATTAAGTAAAACATGCAAAGTGATTTGTTCTTTCAGCCTATCCAGAAAGCTTTTTTTAAATTGTGTCCTAAAAAAAGCTAAGATAACAAAAAGTATCCCATTTTTAAAAAAAAACTATAGTTTTGCATGCCAAGATACGTCATCACAGTAGAAAATAAATTAAATTTGAAACGTTCAAAGAAATAAAATGCTTCTCATCAAATAATGTTTCTTTCAAGTGAAACTTCTTCAGCAACATAAACAACTTACGGCGAATTAAGTAGAGAGTAAAACCAATGTAACACTTAAATGAAACGAAACAAATTCATAAGTTATTAAGAAGTGTTCGGAAGGTTTATCATTTTGGAAATGTTTCGTTTATTGATTTTCGTTCTTTTAGTACAATTGAAAAAGCAGCGTCAGATCAAAATGGACGAGAGAAAAAACTAATCAAACAATGGTTTGAGTCCAAACTAACAAACCTAGTGAAAAGGTCTAACGAACTCTTCTTTCAGTCCGTAATTTTTTTTAAGTAAAATTGCTTTAGTCACGTTTAGAACAATATGGCGAATTGAAACGGGGCGTAAAACCGAACTAAAAGTTTTAACCTCTAAAACGGCAAACTGTCATGTGTCTTTTCTTGACCGTCAAAACACATGTGTTTCTTCAATTTTCTTTCACTTTTTTCAAAAGCAATTTGCAGCAAATTACCAGTTGCCTATTTAAACATTTTTGGATAAAGATTATTATAAGAAATAAAAGTTATTGGTATGGTATGATGGATATAGTATGATTGGTTAACTATATTAAAGAGTAAATCAATTTACCACTTAAAACTCTTTATATTTTTGGGTTAAAGTTTCACTTATAACATAACAGGCGACCACATATTTATTTTTTTCAAAAAAGCATTCAAATTGTTAATTTTAAGAATACTGCTTTTTTTAATAAAAACAAAAAAAAAACAAATAATGTATCGGTGCTTTAAAAATTTACTCATGAGTACTGTTTGAAATTGTTTCTGTGTTAAAACTAAATTTAGTCATTTGCTTAAAAAAACATATGCGCATCTCCCAAAAAAGGTCCACCAAAAGTGAAGAAAAACATTTAAATAAAGTACTCTAACAGCTTTTAAATTAATTTTTTTTTTTATTTTGATTATTATTACTGCTATGTAACTTGAATTTAACTTATTATGATGTATTTTTATTAAAATTTATAATGAACATCTTTACTGTATTTTACTATGGTGGAAAAATTTGTCGCGTCCGAGCTGTCGCGTCCGTATTCGTGCTATATCTATTTAAAAAAAGGGAAGAGATAATTCTAGTATTTCATAAGTCTACGAAGAATAGTTATCCTTTGACCTCCAATAACATGTATATTATATATAAAAAAAAGTTCTCAAAATTAGCTAAATTTTGCATATTTCAATACGACTTTAAAAAAACTTCTGTTTTTGAAGCGTCCGTTCCATTGAATGATTGCTTATTTCTTTGTACTGATTTGTTTTAAATCTCGCCAATTTTTTTTTTTAAATGTAGCACTCTTTCATCGCGTTAGAAAGCTTAAAATACATATCGGCTCATTTTGTTTCTTTCCTGTTTTTCGAGTAGTTAAAACCGTGCGAATGTCGCGTCCGTGCCACTGGGAGATGCCCATATGATGGAACAATTCTCAATATGTGTATTTTAAAACATCCTCTAGTTATTGCTTTCATGAACTCATAACAAAAATTGTGTCAGAAATATATATCCAAACTGTTAAACATATTATTGATTAATATGATTCCTTCATAAGATTCATTTATATGATTCCAATGAATATATTCATATGATTCCAATGAAGTCAATCATATTATTCATTCCATGGATTCATTCATATGATTTAAAATTCATTCTTTGGATTCATTCACATGATTCATTTATATAACTCATTCATATGATTCATTCATATCATACATTTGTATGATTTCTTTATATTCATAAGATTCATTCATATGATTACTTAATTGAAAGAAAAAAAAATTCAATTCGATTTGCATGAATCATATTCATTCTTGTGAGTAAATACATTTGATGCATGCATATGAATCACGTATTTTACTAATAAATGATTTATTCATATAACGCATTTATATACAAATAAATAATTTGATACCTTCCTGCGATTTATTTTATCACATGATTCGTTCACATGATTAATACATTAATACATTAATACATTGATAAAATAAATACATGTGATTTATTAATGTGATGTATTTACATTATTAAGTCAAATGATTCATTATAGGGGTTCATTTATATGATTCATTCATATAAATCCTTCATTTGATGCATTAATTTGATGTATTCAAATGAAACCTTACATAATTCATTTCAATGAACCACTTGTATAATTCATTCAAATTAATCATCTATATAATTCATTCAAATGAAACATTTACATGATTCATTCACATGATTCATTATCATATGATTCGTTCACATGATTTATATATATGGCTTATTGATAAAATAAATGCATGTGATGTTTTCACATTATTCATTCAAATGAACCATTTGCATAATTCATTCAAATGAATCATCTATACAATTCATTCAAATGATTCACTTACATAATTCATTCAAATGATTCAATAATATGATTTTTTCCAATGATATTTTTATATGATTCGTTCATATAATTGATTGAGATTAATGTGGTTCATTCACTTTATTTATTTTTATGAATCATTTATATGATCCTAGAGTTTATTCTTATTTTTCAAATATTTAACAGTTTACTCACGTTTCACATATTTTTCTAAATATCTTTCAAATATTTAACAGATTCTCATATGATTCATTGATATGATAAATAAGTATGCTCTATTGATATGACTTTGTATTCATATGATAAATTTTTCTGGTTCATTAATTTTAATCTTTCATTTGATTCATTTAAATAATTCATTCATATAATTTCTGAATGATTCATTCATAGGATTCATTAATTCTATTCCTTTATATGGTGCATGCTTGTTTTATTTTATTCTTATGATACATTCACATGATTTATTTATACGAATCATTTATTTAATTCGAGTGATTTTTCCTATATAATTCATTTCTGTGAATCATTGTTATGATTTATGTATAAGATTTTTTTATTCATGTTTATGAGTCATTTATATGAATCATGTATATGGATAATTTATAAGTTCATAAGTATATAAATATAAATAATTTATATGATTCAAGCTTCTGAATAATAATTAAAACAAAAAAAAAACAAATTGGCCATTTCAGTCCTTGAAAGGACTTTGACCGAGAGTCTTATTATCAATTGTGTTGTGTGTGTTTAAATTTTTGTACACAATTGACCGAGAACTGGACCAACCTTTTTTTCCGACTCCCAACGGCTAAGGTTCATGTTCACAAGAAGCTTTACATGGCATTTTTTACTCTCTGAGGAAAATTGATTTCTAATGAAAAAACTTTCTGTGTCAGATTGTATTCGAACCCGAGTCTAGCGAGATTCATTGGCTCGCATGCCACACACTTCGCACGAGCGGCCACGGCTGCCACATCAATAATAATTATTATTTATTTATTTTATAGTTTTATTTGATTCATATAAATAATTAATTTACATAATTCATATGAATATGAATGATTCATTCATAAGATTCAATAATTATATTTCATTATGCACATGATCCATTCACATAATTTATTTATACAATATATGTATTTTATCGTGTGATATTTTCATGTGATTTTTATGAATCATTGTTATAACTTAGCTTTGCATGAATCATTAAAATGATTCATCATTCATCATTAAAATGATTCATGCTAATGAATTATTTTTATGAATCAGATAAATGAGTATTTTATTTAACTTTCATATATATCAATCAGAAAAATTGAGTTCTATTGAAAAAACTTTCGGTGTCAGATGGTCTTCGAAACCGGATCTACCGAGATTCATTGGCTTGCATGCCACACTCTTAGCACGCTCGGCCACGACCGCCACATGAATAATGGTTAATTTATTTTATGCTTTTATTTGATTCATTTAAATAATTCATTTATATAATTGATATGAATATGAATGATTCATCCATAAAATTCATTAATTATATTCCTTTATTTGACTTAAGCATATGGTGCATGCATGTTTTTTTATTCATATGATCCATTCACATGATTTTTTCATAGGATTCATATGTTTAATTCGTGTGATTTTTTCACATGATTTTTATGAATTATTGTTATTTAGGTGTTTTAACAATTTTTTTTTTATTTCTATTTATGAATCATTTTTATGATTCATGTGCATGAATCATTCAAATGATTTATGCTTATGTTTAGTTTTTATGAATCACATATATGATACATTTATTTATTTTATTTTCATACACTCACTTATGCTTTATTTTAATGTTTTACGAACATAAATCATGTATATGATTACTGAATATGGATCATTTATATGATTCATGTTTATGAATCACTTATATGATTCATGTGTATTAATCATTTATATAATTCATGTTTATGAATCATTTATATGAATCATGTTTATGAGTCATTTATATGATTCATCTTTATGAAGCATTTATTTGATTCATTTTTATGAAACACTTATATGATTCATGTTTATGAATGACTTATATGATTCATTTTTATGAATCATTTATATGGTTCATGTTTACGAATCATTTGAAAAAGTTATGTATATATGAAGCATTTATATGATTGAAGTATATGATTGATTTATATAATACAAGTATATAAATCATTGTTGTGATTTAAGTATATCGACTGGTCTTTGACTTAACGTCGTAAGTCAAACGTTTTTATTTTGGTTATTGTTTGGAAATATCTTTATTTTTATGGCTCATGTGTATCTCGTTTGTGTGAAAAACGTGTATGCAGGAACCTCGTATAAAAAATGCTAAATTAAGTTTTTCCAACAACCTCGTTAAGTATGTATATAAGATTCTTACAGTTAATAGCAAAACTTCGTCAAATACTTGTGGAAAGTTGCACTTTTATGAGTCATTATTTTAACAAACATTTGATAAAAAAAAACTGTTCATAAAATAAAAATAATTATAATTCAGTAATGATAAGAATTATCAGAATCAAGTTATATCTCCAGTTAGTTCTTCACATATTGGCAGGAGCACAATACTTAAAGTTAGCTTCACATCAGCTTATTTTACGCTACAGTGTATCGACTTTTTTCGGGGGGAAAAAATTGACCCCAAATTCCGGTACCAAAATTAAATAGTATTTGAAAAATCCTTTCAATTGGTTTACTTTTTTTTGGTTTGAACTAATTTTGGCGTTTCCCGAAATGCATTTTTTTATCAATTTTTGTACTAGAGACCTTGTAATGGTTGATTTAATAAGAAAATCAAGCTAACCAATCAATTTCTTTTAAATAAAAACATAGAACTGCAAATTTTCATCCCAGTTGACATAAACTCTGACGAGACAAAACAGTTTTTTTCAATGTGAATCTTGAACTACCCTTATTTCCAATTTGACCATCATAAAAATACGAATAACAAAGTTTATCGCCGTCTTTGGAGAAAATCAGTTTTTTGCTTCTTTTGAGTAGCTAGATTTTTTTTAACTTACGAGGTGAAATAAGAAACCACTCGATATGATTCATTTATTCATGATATATGTTAACGAATCATTCATATGATTCATAATTATAAAGAAGAGCTCAATATTTTTCCAGTAAGCTAAAGTGCATGTGAATACCGTAAGAAACTAAAGAGTTTTAAGCAGAGACTAAAAATAATTGTTTTTTTTTTCAAAATTTTAGTTGTTCACCAAGTTATAAATTCGTTTATTGCTGCTTAAAAGCTCGCTTAACTTTAATACATGACTTTGTTAAAAAGGCATTATATTTTATTATATTTTTTTTTTTAACTTAAATTTTGAGTTGTATGAGAAAAACGAATATTTTGCAACTGTTGTTGCCTGTATGTTTTTTCCTATGCTTTGTGCAACTCATACTTTTAATAATAAAAAAATTTCCATTCATTACAGCTGCTTCATTTAAGCTCAGAGCAAATTTCTGAGATTTACACACAATTGTTATTCTTACGCCAAACTTTTTGTTCTGCTTGTTCTATGGCCGCCTTAATAAAGCTTCCGCACACATCGACTGTTTGAATTTGCTTGATTTTGTTTTTATTTTTTATATATATATATATATAAATGTTGACCTCAGGCTGGCTTTAATCACTTGTGCAGAATTAAAGTCATGAGCCGCAAAATAAGAAAAAAAAACAACACAAAGAAAAATAAAAAAAAAGAAAAGCACCCAAAAGAAGCACAACAAATCATATTCAACCAAATGGCATTAATGTGCCGCAAGCTTAGCACAACAAGCAAGAAACAAAAAACCCGCAAAAACCCGCAACAAAAAAATACATTACCCAAAAAAATGCACAACACAGACCTGCTCTAATCGCAGGACATGCTTGATGTTGTTTGTGGCTCTGGCATGTACGTGATGATGCTTCTAGCTGAAATGTAAGCCACAAAAAGTTGCAAAAGTCAGAAAAAAGTCAGTACTTAATATGTATTTGCCTGCTTATGTGAGTGTAAATGCGTGTATGTGTACAATTGATGCCGCGACATGCTCATCAAATAGAAATTTACTGGCAAGCCTTAAGAAAATCATTGAAAAAACGTTAAGCAACAACAAACAACAACAAATGTTACAGAAAACTACATAAAACATACGATGTTATTATTTGCATTTATACGAAACATTTTTCACACACGAACACACAAGCACAAACATAAACTCGCTTAGCAACAGCAGCTCATCGACACAGCTGCTGTTGCCTAGCAGCACACAACCAACACCAGCAGCAAGATATAAGCTACGTGTGCCAAAAATGGCTTCGTTGTCCCATTACTAACGGCATTAAAGCGCAAGAAGAGCGCCAAATGACTGGCACTGGAATTTGTTGTTGACAAATTTTGTGGTTTTTCTCTAACATACAGCTGTATTCCTTATGGCTTTTTTTTTCCTTTTTTTTTTTTTTGTTTAAATAAAACTTTTTATATACATACATACTTTCGTTTTGTTTTCGTTTTGTTTTTTTTTTTTTTTGAAGACAAGTATAATAGATTTAAATGAAATAGCAATTGTGTTAATGCCTTTATTTTTATGAAGTTAAAGCACATGCTTATATATATATGCATGTGAGTGTGTGTGTGTGTGACGTTCATCCCACATGGCTGACATTTGCAAATGTGTTGACTTAGCGTATGTTATGCTTTTGCAATTTTCTGCGTGGAATTCTTTTTTCAAATTTAATGCAAAATCCATGCCATTGATACCAAATACCAAATACTAAAAAAAAGAAAAGGCGTTGACATCTTACACATAATCAACTTTTTGACTCCCTGGCTTAAGCAAACTACACAAATTTTGCAAAAAAGGAAACGCGTTTGTAAATACATATGTATAAGTGAATATATATTTAGACAAAATCACACTAACATAGCACATAAATACTTAGATTTACTGATTTGCTATTAGAAGTTTACTTTTTTTTATACATGTACATGTACCTGGAAATGGTGTCATTCATACGTTCGAAATATTTAAAAATCTGGCTTTACACAAAAAGGTTCCAAATAAAATTTTCATAGGAACAATTTTAAGTAACAAAAGGTCAAGAAAGTTCAATCTCTCTAAATACGCCCTCTATCTCAATCAATCTCTCGATAATACGCGATTCTTCCAATTATTTTGAAAATTATTAGTTTTCAACATATACGCACAAGGCCAAAACGTAGTAAAATCAAAAAAAAAAAAAAATCAACTAAAAATCTAGTAAAATCAAATGAAAATGTAGTCAAATCAAATGAAAACGTCGTCAAATCAAATAAAAACGTCTTTAAATTAAATGTATACATTCATATTTTGATCTAAAGCCGGATTTATTAAAATGAAATACAAAAACTATTTAATTGTAAAACGAATATATATAATTATTTTTTTTATGAAATCTTAGCAGATTTAAAGGCGTTCGTATTTAAATTGAATACTCAAATCTTTAATTTTACAATGAATACACTTGAATCAAATAATTATTATACATATTTTATACTTTTTCAATTTGAAAACTTTATATTATCTTCAAATATATAAAATCAAATGTTTGTCCTTCTGTCTGTCTGTCTGTTACGCACAGGCTCGCACACCGTTTATCCGATTGAACTGAAATTTGGACACCCAGTAGGTTTCATAGAGAGAAAGATCATAGGGGTTGTAAAAATGTGGGTGGAAGTATGTGGGCGTGGCACTCCATAATAACTTCTAAGCGCTTGGAACGATTTCAATGAAATTTGGTATGAAGTTTTCACTGCTCCCAAAATAAAACATATGCTGCAAAAAATTCCAAAGGCTTCCGCAGGAGGGCGCTTTAAGTAGTGCGTTTTTAAGACATAACAACTCCTAACCCCCCACCTGAACCGATTTTAATGAAATTTGGTATGAACGTTCAGCTCCACTCAAGATGAAACATTAAATATAAAAAATTCCAAAGACTTCCGCAAGCGGGTGCTTTAAGTAGTACATTGTTCAGAGTCAATAACTCCTAAATGACTTGACCGATTTTACTTATATTTGGTACGTGAAATAACCTCAACCTGCAACAAAATTTAGGCTATTTAAATTTCAGAAAACTTCTGTGAGAGGGCGCTTTATTCCATCAACTATGTCTGGCTCATTCATGTCAAAACAGATGAACCGATTTTGATGAAACTTGGTAGGCATTTGTATATGTTACTGAAATAGATTTTAATGGCTTTAAATAGCTTTTTAAAGTTCTTTCGACAAAAATCAAGGAATGAGCCGAAGGCAAACGAAGTAAAAAAAAAAACAAATTGGCCATTTCAGCCTTTGAAAGGACTTTCACTGAGCTACTTATGATCACTGTTTTGCACACAATTGACCGAGAACTGGACCTACATGTTTTATGCCGACTCCGAACGGCTAACGTTCATGTTCTCAAGAAGCTTTACATGGCATTATTTACTCTCTGAGGTTTGCCATTGTCTGCAGAGAGGTGGTGACCGATCAGAAATATTTTTTATTGAAAAAAACTTTTCGCCGCGGCTGGAGCTCGAACCCGGTCTCCGAGCATGCTAAGCCACACACTTAACCTGAATGCCATGGTCACCACGAAGTAAAACGAAGTAAAGACTAACGAACTCTGTTCCCAAGTGAAATATACTCGTTACATTTCTCTTGCATCATTTTCTCACGACAATTTAAATCAGATCACATTTTTATCTAAATCGGATAAAGAAACTTAATTAAGTGCAGCAAACAACATCATTGCATGATTGTATGCCCGATCACATGATCATTTATGCTCAAATTAAATCAGTTTTGTGGCAAAATGTCCTATCGTTGAAAATAAACTATCATTGGTCACACTACTTACCCATAGAAATATATAAGAATTCATTCATGCCAGTAATTATCAGTAGCTACTCGAGGTTCCTTAACCATCCCCGTGCTCACAGTATATTTTATATCATTTGCTACGGATACGCAGATACATTTAACCAATTGTTGAACGTTAAAAACAAAAACTGCAAAATTTTAAAGGCACTTTTTTAAGAAGCTCCTTGTGGGTAGATTTTTTTTATATTTGGCATTAATAAAAGCAGCAGGATTTCAATAAGTTTATCTTTATAAAAAAACAGCAATATTAAATCAAAGTGTTGAAAATAATCTTAAAATTATGCGGTAACTCACGTTACAAAAACTTGGTAACTCACATTACTTTCGATTTTAATATTAAACTAAGGACCTCTAATGCACCTTTTTCAGCTCTAATGCTCAAAAATTAAAATTTAATAAGAACCACTGAACTAAATCAAAATTTTATTATAATAAGGATCAACTTCAGGCTATAATGAACAAAAATTTCGATAATTATGTAACTAATATTTATTATAAATGACTTGCAATTCAATGATTTTTTACTAATGATAATGGTTTAATGCCATCAGATTATATCTCCGCTAAAACAAAAGATACAAAATTTGGCGATATTTCGTTCGATGATCTCCGGATCCTAATTTTTTAGACTAGTATTATGTATTCAAGCACGTCTGAATTTTAGAGCACTGCTATTAATTTGACCACAACTGTAGATGTCAAATCTTAAATTTGACACTTGATGACAAAGTTACTTCTATTAAACATTAATTTGTTTATAGTTACAGGTTGAAAAGGAAAGACACACTTTTCTTATACCGTGTACAAATTTACTTGGAAATACTCTCATTCAAGTTCATGACAAGATTGGATAAGGTCTTTGTATAGAGTCTAAGACTGTTATTATTACTTCCTAAGGCAGAGCTGTAATTAGGTATTCGTACTTGATTTTATCAGTTTTAATGGACTTTGCTTGAAATTGCATTTCGGCATGGATAAAACATGTTTCAGGACAACTCGTTCTAAAATTGTGGTAATTTTACTACAGTTGCATGTTATCGTACAGGATTCTGTTTTGATAGGGTTTGGTGGAATGTCGGGTTCAAAATTTTGTAATTGTCTGTCTGCTTATGTCAAATAAAAAGTGCAAATGCACTTTAGTTCAAACCATTTTTGTATTAAAATTTGTACTCTTTAACATTTGACCTTAATTTTCTTCATATTCCGTTTTTTATACTTTAACATTGCATTTAAGACAAAATTATTTTTTTCCCCAAGTCCGAGTTTTCTCAACAATCTTAATATTTTCACTGCAAACTAAATATAATTTTCTAAATGAGAAGAATAGTAAAATAAAGAATTGGTACAATAGCGGAATATTTGGTATTCAGTTTGCTTGAAGTTCAACTAGTACCCTGCCATGTAAAACTAACCGGCAGAACATTCTGAACAGTATTTTAACTAACCATAAATTAATGCAGTGAAATTTTAATATATTTTATCTCTTTATGTTTTTTTTCATGCATAGAAAACCGGTATTGTTTCATGTTTGAACCTTTGTTTGTTTTTTTAAATGATGCTTGAAATATTTGTGTTCGGCTTGCTTGTATTTTGCTTGTATGTTTTTTACTTACAAGCCATCAGACAAATGGCGTGATGGTAGTGCGATCAATTCTTGTGCTATGGTACGCGGTTCAAATCACGACACTGGCGGCAGAATATTAAATTTTTACAATATAAAATTTTTCATTCAATTATTTTCTTGTATAGATTTTAATGACCATGAAAAAAAATTGAACATGAACTGGCTGAGGATTGAACCTGGGTACTTTAAATAAAGTTAACAAGCGTTTAAGCAACTGAACCATGAAATAAAAATTTTGTGCGTAATTATATAATTGTATGTTGAACAAATCAGATCTAATCAGTCTTTAAAGCGTGTTAACTTAATTGATTTCAAGATATAACCAAAGTCATATGAATATATAAAAATTTATGTTTAGAGTATTGTTCAGGCATGCCCTTGGCATTAAAGTAAGTTACTTATTATTTTAACTTGATTAAAATTTGTATTTCTGAATTCTTCTGTATCGTTTTCGTTCTCTCGCAAATAATTCTAATTTAATAATACTTCTAATGCCTAAAAACAAAAAAATATAGAAGAAATCATGTTGAAATATGATAAATTTAATATATATATATATATAATATATAATATTTTTCAAATATTTTTAAATTACGCCATATTGAACTTACCACAATATTTTCAAAACACAAATATTTCATAGTTTTTTGAATAGCAATCTTCTTTGCTGGAATTTTTATTTCAAAATGTTTCATTCCAAGTTGATTTTTTGCATTCAAGTGACTTTTGTGATGTGACAGTAGCTTGACGTTACCATATTAAGTGAAACTGCATTTCTAAAATGTAAATTAATAGATGTAAAAAAAAATGTTAAATTAAATAATGACTAAAACGACTAAACAAAAATGTATCTAATGGTATTTTGTTTAAAATTTAGTCAATATCAAATAAATATAAAATTATATACAAATTTACGAATAATATCAAATGACTCAATAATAATCAAATTATAACTGTAAATAACTATAAATAGCTTAAAGCTTAAATAAATTGGGTTTCAAAGTGCGACAACTGTTAAATAAAATTTTTTAATGTATTAAATGTAAAACATATTTAGGCAAAAATATTAAAAATAGCACTTAAAATATTAGCTGTAATTATAAAAAAAAAAAAAAACGAGATTAACATATATTCAACATTTTAATAAAAAAAAGACGTCTTAAAGTATACAAAACTGCGTTGAAATGAGCCCCAATTTGGAAGTTTGCGCTAAACAAAGAAAGACTGCTATATTATTTATGATTTTTTTTTTTTCATTTTCTATATTGAAAATTTAAAAAACTTCCAAAGTGTAACGTAATTTTGTATGAATTTTAAAACGTGCTTAAAAAAAAAAACTTAAAGCTAAAGACGTTGAATAGTTAATAAAATAAATTAACTAAAAATATGTAAGTAAGAAAATTAAAATAGCTGGTAAGTGTAATATTTAAACTAGTTATATATAAAATATATCATCAAACTTTGAAAATTATGCTAAATGTTTGTTATATAATAGCTGTACATAAGGTTCAGAAAGAAATTATTGAAATAGCTTATTTAGCTGTAAGCTATAATTTTCTCAAACAAAATAATGTTCAAGTAAAAAACGATTTAATATGAGTGACCCTAAAGGTTGGTTTCTTATAAAGTTAAAATTCAAAATTGTTCAATATTAAAAAAAAAATTGGAAAAATTAAATGTTTAAATAAAAAAAAATAATTATATTTGACTGTATAGCATAAAATTGAAGCGTTATCAGCGATTTAAAGCTAAGAAAAATATATCATTGATTGAGAAATAATTTAAATAAATGTAAAGTTTTTGTTTAAGCTTCAATTGATTTTTTATGTGTGTGCATATATTTTGTGTTGATGAAAAGAAAATGTAAAAAAAAAAAATCAATTGTCTTGAAATTTTATGAATAAACGCAGCGTTAATGAAATTTCAGCAAAAAACGACTTGAAACAATACAGCTAAAAAAACATGCCAAAATAAGAAAACTGAGCGAGTGTATGTATATAAGACTAGAAGAAAATCATAATTATAAACATAAAATATATAAAAAAAAATCATCAAGAATTCTTTTTCAAAAACGTAGAGACAAATTCAATTAGGGAGAAGCGAAAAGTAATATAATTAAAAATAAAAATTGTATTAATAACGAGGATTATCTTCTTATATATTAATACGTGAACATTAAAGTTTGTCGTACGCTTTTTTGGTATTAATTAAAACTCAAAATAAATGAAACTTATATCATTCGAAAGGTTATGTTGCCCAGATGTGCACAATGTATATATAAATAATATATCTGATAGAGGGCGTACCCAACCTTCTAACAAAGAAATTAAATTTTTGAGAAAAAATCTGCTCTTTGATTAATATGAAATTTGTTTGGGCGAGAGTTTTTGAGTTGGTCGAATTTGAATTTTTTTTAAAAGTAACAATTTCTTGAAAAAAATGTAGTTTTATGCATTCGTCAATTGTAAACTTTGCAAAAAAAAATGTGTTTTGAATACAAAAATTTGACTTTCCATGTAAATATCTTGGTTAAATTTTAAAGGTTTTTCAATTTTTCTAATTTTTTCTGAAAGTTTTTTAAATGTTCTTTCAAATGTGATATAATTAACAGCAAATTTCTAACCAAAAGTATTTTTCACGAATTTTCTTAATATTGTCGTAAGGTATTTAGCATGTGTTTCAACCAAATGCCAAGAGATAGAAAAAAACTGTCTCAAATTCAATATTCTAAATTGTGAAGCCAATATCTTCGCCATCTGTGAATAAATTTTATTTATTTTTTTTTTTTGTATTTAAGTCTTATCAGTTAACTTAAAAAAACTTTTGAAAATGATACCGGTTTTTGTTTGTTTATATTTAAATTATTCCTTTTAAAAAAATACCATAAAATTTGATTTATTCTTAAAATATGGGGTAAAAATGATTTTTGTTGTAAAAAAATAAAAACTCAAAATTGCATTTTTGATTTTCTTTTAAAGTCTGTACCGAATTTTAGCTGAATATATTTTGTCTTGACACTAAATTAATAAACTGTCCTTGCCATCAAAAAATCAAGGCTACTCCTTTTGATTTCTTTGACAAAATTTAATTTTTTAAAATGTTATTTTTCTGTTTTGAAAAAAAAAATAATAAAATAAAAAAAAAATAGTTTTTGGAAGAAAATAGCTTCATACCTCCAATCAATTAAGAGTTATAGCCTCGAACTTATTTGAACCATCTCGCATACAATTATAAATTGGTAATCAATAAATTGCTCGAATTTCGACCTTAGGTTACGTTTATAGTGAACGACGAGTCAGACAGGCTGGCAGACAGGCAATGTAAACAAGCGAGATAGATAGCTATTCGCATCTCGTTTTTTCACACAGATTTCAGCCTGCCTGCCTGCCTGCCTGCCTGCCTGCCTGTCTGACTCGGCGTTCACTATAAACGCAACCTTAGGCTATACTAGTTATAATAAAAACACAGAGAGAGAGAGAGAGAGAGACGGAGAGAGAGAGGTAAAGAGAGAACTTACCCAGCAGATACTTGGCAGTCAGTTGAAGAAAATCAACTAGCTAGCTAATTTCTAGTGTAACAAGAGCTAGTTTGCCTCAAAATTAATGCATTTAATGCAAAATGGTTTTGGTTTGAGTTTTTTGTATTATTTATGTAAGCTTGATTAAATTGTTTTACCTCCTTTTATACTCAATTCAATATCATATTTCAATAAATAAAATGGTTGATAAATTAATGATACAATAAGAAGGTACCTATTTCAGATTTATACAAATGGTATAAAAAAATACTTATTAATATAAAGTGCAGTATTGGACTTTTGACCACTTTTTGCTATTTTATGAATTCATTTTAGCACTACGTTTCAAACTATTATAAAGGGAACTAGTTCAGATATAGACAAAAACGCCTTCTTAGAGAACAAGTTTTTCTCTTACGATTTAGCAACCCGCAAAGAGCGTCAGTTCGAAGGTTGTAAAAAGGTATTGTATTATTAATCTTAATATATAAAAGACAAGCGTCCTGCTCCGTGCCCTATATCGTAAAACATGTTCAGCCTGGACCAGAACCTGTTGTAAAATTATCCATATGAAATGTTTGTACTTACTTAACCTTTTGCTCTATATCGTAAAACCTGTTCAGCCTGTACCAGAATCTGTTGTAAAATTATCTATTTGAAATCTTTGTACGTACTTTACTTTTTAGAACCTGTTCAGCCTGGACAAGAACCTGTTGTAAAATTATTCATTTGAAATGTTTGTACTTACTAAACCTTTTAAAACCTGTTCAGCCTGGACCAGAACCTGTTATAAAATTATGTATTGGAAATCTTTGTACTTGAAGACTATCGTCATTTTCCTTAACTCTACTATACATCAAACATCATGTCTTGCTATGACAGAACCTATTCGGTCTACAAAAACTGAACAGCAATTATAACATTCAGTGACGTTGGTGTCAATTGGAATTGCTAGAATTAAATCACAATGTTCGGTCTTCTGATCCAAGTTTTAGCTATTGGCTTCTCAAGTTAGGAAATGGAGATGAAGATATCATAGAAATTCCCGATCATTTTGTTTGTAAAGGTTCGCTTATTAACCCTTTAAATGGCTTGCCTAGAATAATCGTGTACAATTTTTTTGAGCTTATATTCCCATCATTTAAGCGATAAAAAGATTAAAAACCATCCCTCTGATTTTTACATGAGCTGCTTTGCTTTTGGCAGGCTGTCTAATATAATGGACAAAACCATGATAACGTTGTATTATAATATTTTAGTTCAACTAAAACAACCGGAGACAAATGCTAATGCGTTATTTGTGCAAATGTTATTATAAAAACAAAATTACACTTCGCACACCAATCACAATAATCACTTATTTTTTGCAAAATTTATTAACACGCTATACAAAAAAAATTGAATTAAATTAAATGAAGTTGTGTCAACATGACAAAAATAATTTTAGGTAGATATATAACGTTTAACTAACCCCTTCATTTTGCATCACGAGTAAGCACACCAACTATCATCAAGACACGAGAAGCACGACTTTATTCCATACAAAAATCTACTGCTTATCGTGTTTTGCTGATCGTTAGTGTGCTTTTTCGTAATACAAAATGAAGGGGTTAGTTAAAAGTTATATATCTCCCTAAAATTATTTTTGTCATGTTGGCACAACTTCATTTAATAGTACCAACCTATTTGATTTTAGAAAAGACGTTGGAAAATAAAAAAAAAAAATTTTTCCGAAGTGTCCAATATAATGGACAAATCCATTGAAAGGGTTAAATAGATTTTTGGCGATACTTTGAGTCCGAATAACATCAACCGTTATTCCAAAATTGCTATCCTGTGCCCAAAAAATTGCGATGTGAACGAAGTCAACGAGCAAGTTCTAAATATTTTAGTTGGTGACACAGTGAGAGATCTGAGCACGAATTAAATTGAAGACAGTGATGATAATGATAAACAAAATTGCCCTGCCGAGTTTTTGAATGAATTTTATCCTTCAGGAATGCCACTGCATAAGTTAAACCTCAAAATTGGAAGTATTATAATACTTCTTCGAAATTTCAATACCAAAAGAGATATCTGTAATGGAAGGTGGTTAGTTTTGAAAAACCTTAAAACTTAATTAATCATCGCACAAGTATTGACAGGTGCACTGGCGAACATTAAATAGTTTTCATAACTACAATTTATTTGGCCCCGACAACAATTTCCAGTTAAACTGACATTTTCAATGACCATAAATAAATTGCAAGGTTATATATTGCAAAAAGTAGGAGTTTTTCTTAAAGAACTGGTATTTAGTCATGGGCAGTTTTAGCGGGCTGATGATGTAAAACTAAGCATTATAGATGGCAAGGTAGGTTAATTGGTTAAAATTCCAAAGCCTGGTTTTCATTTTGTCAATTTCAATGGTCAGTTGTTGTCAGTCACATGAAAAATGCCAACACGTTGTCATTTTTTCTGTTTGACAATGGCGAAAAATAGGAATAATTGATCTCTTCACATGTTTATAGCACAAAATTGAAAAAAATAATTTTATTTATGTGATTTTTTAAACTTTTAAAATTCATGTCAAACAAAAAATGACTAAGTGAAAACCAAGCATAAGAATTTTTTTACTAGAAATGTTGTATGTACGGAAGTTTTATAAAAATAATTTAATAAACATGTTTTCAAATAAAAACCTATGTATATAAATCCAATAAATTTTTTGTCGCATTTTGTACTCTAAATGGTTCCTTCCCGTCGTAGGAGGGGCTTTTACACTAGTAGTAATATAACTGGGCTAATAGTCAAGCAAATTCACGTTCAAAACTATTAAAAATGAAGCGACTTTCCTGCAAGGACTAGACATGCACACGGCAGAGTTCAGAAGTACAGCTATATTAAAAGCACTGCGCAGAATACGTTTGACAAAAACAATGCAAAATGAAAAACGGCAAGAAAGCATTTAGCGGATATACCTTTAGACAGCGTAAAATTTGTCATAATTTATGATTTTTTTTTTTCAAGTGGATAAGATCATTGGATAATTTTATTTTTTCACATTTAATTTTTTTTTTGACGTAGAATTACGTTTTACAGCATTTACATTTGTATGGGATCGTTTTAATAGATTTTTTCAAGGTCATGCAACTTTTTTAACGAATACTTTAGGGTATACCTACAGTCTTTAATACTCATCGTTCAAAGATAATATATATACTAAAATATCAGATATATCTTGCGCTGAGAGAATATCTAATATTGAATTTTGTCACTATTATATTAAAGTCACAAAAAAGTAAAATATAAGCAGAAAAATGCATGTGTTTATATAAGAAAATCAATCATCAGCTGCTGATGCTGTGTCTGCTGCTTTCTTTGTTTTTGTTTCTTTGTTTTAGCTTGTGTTGTTTTTGTTTTTCGTAAGCATTGATTCGCTTCTCAACGTTGAGATTACGCTTTTGGCGCATTGGGCTAATGTATGCACTTCTGTTCTAGTTTATTAAGTACTCAGACGGAGAGGTCATGAACCTCTTGTCAACTCAGTCAATGAACTCAAGCTGTCAAATTTGACTAAATGGGTCGTTGATCCGGTTTGATTTAACTCTTATGAAAAAAAACGAGTTGGATCATATTTCTTTTTATGCTTTTTCCCAATAGATGGCATAAAATTTTAATTTTTGTTTTTTATATGTTTAATGTTATTTGGATCCCACATCCCACTTCTGCTTGACTACCAACCCAAAGGTTCCGTATTCGATTCCCGGTCTAGCCATGGTTCTACGCTTTTACCTTTCTTTAAATCTTTCCTCATTTCTAATCAACTGAAATTAAAACTTCATCAATATATACGACTTGGGAAGTTGTAATTGGTGGCAGAGATGTTTGTGGAATGAGATTGCTTGATAACTCGGATTGACTGAGGTAAAGGCAAAAGACTTGCCTCAGATTCAAATTCGAATGTTGATATAGCACTCCGCCACACAAGAACATTCTACACTTGTTTCTCTTGATTTCCCTTTCTCTCCTACTTATCTATCTCTCCATTTCCGAACCAAGGCAGACTTGACTGAATAGGTTTGACACCTGAAATCCTTAGTTCAAAGCTAAAAAAAGCTAAAAAAACAGAGACGACAGTAGCGCTAATGGAAAGAACATGTGTTGATCGTGAAATATAGTCACCATACGATTTTTTTAAAAATCAGGGTCTTAATTTTATTTTGAATGTAGTAGTTAACGGGGGACATGACATTGGCCGTTTTTTTATAATTTTTTATTTTAGTAAATATTCTTAAGATCATAAATATTCTAAGAAAAAAATTTCATGAAAAATTCCTACGGGTTTAAAAGTTACAGCCGGATTAGTGAGAGCGCATTTTTATTTTTCTTTGCATTTTTCTTTGTTCACAAACTTTGAACGCGTTTATCTCGAAAACATGTTTTTCGTACTGGTTGCAGCACTAGCGAGTTCATTTTTTGATGAATTTTTTTTTTTTTTTGTATTTTTTAAATTTGATTTGCTATCGTATGACACAAACTTTTTTTTAAATTTTCTTATGAATTAAAGATTTTATAAGTCAATATTTTTTTCAAAAAAATACACTTTCAAATTTGGTAAAAAAAATTTGGTCATTTGAAATCACCAAAAATTGAAAAAAAATTTAAAAAAAAAACAGCTACTGTCATTTTTAACCAATTTTGTTAAGATTTAAAAAAGTCTTTTTTTTCCAGATCGGACAATGTTTGCGACTCCCAGCGCTGCAACCACAAAGTCCCGTTTTTTTCTCTGCCGCTAGTTTGGAGCTCTATGAAACCATGTTGGAGTAAAAAATATATATTTTTTTAATATTTTTTTCTTGTAATTTGTTCAATTCTCTACAAAAAAATTTGAAAAATGTGTGTTTTTGACTGAGTTATGAATTTTTAAAAAAGGTCTGTTTTCTGTGCCGCGAAGTTAATGTCCCTCCTTAATCGAAGGTTCAGTTTTTCTACTATTTTTATCAACAGTTTTGAGTCCAAAAAAAATATTTATTTTTTGTTACCTTCCGGCACTACCATAGCTAGAGAGAAACCTGTCACAATTTCAGCCTGATCAGTCAACAACTTTTTGAGCATTTTTTGAAAAAGTAGTTTTGAAATAGTCACGTTAAAAGATCCAATACGATATGACTATAAGTTTAAGTGACTTACGAGTCAATCTGCGATTTCGGGTCAATACAATAGACCTTCGGCTTTTTCGAAAAAGCTGAATATATTGGAACTACTGTTGTTTTTGAGCTGATTTTGTCTAGCATAGATTTGGATTTTTTCCAAAGTTATAAAGGTATCTTCCAACTTAATCGAACACCACTAGCTTAAATCTTTAGTTTTTATAAAATATCAGAAAATAAACTCAGTAATCAGGGGGGGGGGGGAAAAAATCAGAAAACAGAAGTGAAAAAGATGTATAAAAAGTTTCGTAGTTGTATTGGACTGTATTCATTAAGCCGGATCATTGTTTTATGATTAAAAAAATGTAAACCAGGTGGGGTCCTCAAAAGTTAAAGGAGCTAATTAAAATGATTTCTCCAAATTTTTTTTTTTCAAATCGAAGAAGAACCGCCGAAACAATTTTAATTCTCCTGAAGCTACTTTTTGGTAAAAAAAACATATTTTTTGCTTGTAACTTTTTATTTTTCACAAAACGCATTCCCACATCTGCTAAAATATTAAATTTCTTACTTATACCAATATTTTGACATAAAAAAATTTACAAATTATATTTCACTATAACTCTTATTAACCACCAAAAATAGATTTTTTTGATATTTTTAAAAAGACATTTTTTCAAAACCACTGTAAAAGACACATTTTTTAACCAGTTTTTTTATTAGTTTTTATGTCAAAATATTGGCATAAGTAAAAAATTTCATATTTTAGCAGATGTGGGTATGCGTTACAAGCAAAAAACATGTTTTTTTTACCAAAAAGGAACTTCAGGAGAATTAAAATTGCTTCGGCGGTTTTTCTTCGATTTGGAAAAAAAGTATGCAGAAAGCATTTTAATGAGCTCTTCTTATTTTTGTGGCCCCGACCAGCGGAATCTTAATTTCGATCCGGTCTTGTATTCATTCCCAATATTTTTTGAAGCCCACTAACCCCTATCTTCACACCTTCGGAGTTTCCCCAAAAAAAGTGGCATTTTTCTGAAGAAGTCTGCCACTGTTACCAGGGCGACCCTTAGGTAGGGTGAAAACCCAACAAGCCTATCTTATTTATACTCCTCGAAATTTTTCTTCACATATTTAACCCTTACAATCCTCCATTGTTGACTCCTTACAAAAATGACGCTCTTATAAAATTAACCCTTACTTATACTGGCAAGGTGCTGAATGGTGGTATAAATTTATTGTCAGAAAATTTACGAAGTACTACTATATAATCGAATTTTGTATTCTTGTTTAATTTAAGTTAATAAAGAGAAATAAACTTAATGGCTGATATCGGTTAGTTCCAAGCGTTCTTTCCTTGTGGAGGGTACAAAAAACAGTTGGCCGATCAAAGCGAAGTTTGGTCACAATAAAAAATAAAGTAATCTATGTGTACAGAAAAGGGTCGAAATTTATCCCATGCTATGGTTACTTCTCCTGAACCTGTATTGAATAAGTGCATAAATTTGTATGAGAGGTACAGACAAAAATTAGTCGATCATAACGGCACGCAGTCAGAATATTAAAAAAATAACCAAAAAGATGTGTGCTGATAGTGAACGAAATCGGTTTGACCCCAGAGGTACTTCCCTTGGGTATCTTTATTAAATTCTTACATGATTTAGTATGGCAGGTACATTAAAAAATTAATTGATCTAAGCAAAACTCAGTTAAAATGCGAGAAAAATAAAGTAATGGATGTATACTGGAAATTGTTGAAAATCTGTTAGAACCTACGGGTACCTGCCTTTGAGCTATTTTTAATTTTTAAAAGATTTTTTATGAGAGGTACATTAGGTTGGCCTTTTTAAGCACAATTTGGTCAAAATGCAAGAAAAATAAAATAATATATATGTATAGAAAATAGTTGAAATTGTTTAGACCCTTCGATTAACCGCCTTGGATCTTCATAAAATTCTTAGATGGTTTTGTATGGGAGGTACATACTAAAAATGGCTTATCTTAACAAAACTCGATCAGAAGGCTAGAAACAATTGAGTTTTAGATGTTTTTAAGGTAATAAGTTTTTATATACTTGATCTTTATTTTTTTATATTAAGTTTTTATATACTTTAGTATGGGAGGTTATGTATGGGAGGATATGATCTTAGTGAAACTCAGTCAGAAGAACAAAAAAAAATAAATAATAAATGAAAGTATACTAAAAATGGTTGAAATTAGTTATAAACTAGGGGTACCTCCCTTCGACCTATATTAAATTTTTGAAATGATTTGAACGTATGGGAGATACATACAAACGTTTATCGATCTGAACGAAACCCAGCCAGAATTCCAAATAAACGAAATAATGGATTTGAAATGAAAATGATTCAAATTTAAAGACAAAAAATCTGAAAATTTGATATAAAATTTGAAACAAAAGTTTATCGATCTGAACGAAACCCAGCCAGAATTCCAAATAAACGATATAATGGATTTCAAATCAAAATGATTCATATTTAAAGACAAATATTCTGAAAATTTGATATAAAATTTGAAACAAAAGTTTATCGATCTGAACGAAACCCAGCCAGAATTCCAAATAAACGAAATAATGGATTTCAAATGAAAATGATTCAAATTTAAAGACAAATAATCTGAAAATTTGAATTAAAGATCTAAGTCCTAGATCCTAGGTTAGAATCTAGGTCTTAACGTTCTTTGTTTTTTTATAAATTTTAATATTAGTTTTAAATTCTTAATAAGAAATCAACAGAAGATAAGAGAACTGTTTGAAGTTGATCGCTTCCAAACTCTTACTTAAGACCAGGTTTGACAAAACCAATGCAGAATTATACAACACGTCACTTTTTCGAATGTTAATAGAAAGTGATGCAATGAAAATTTATGGTAAAAGAAGGCGGGAAAAATTAAATATAGGTCAGCAAAGTAAAGAGAATTGAAACATAGAAAGAAAATATGAAATATTTGAAGATAAATTCAATACTGAAGAAGACACGCAATACTATATATATTCGAAGATGATATATGTTTTGGAAGTACATATAGAATATAAAGGGTCCGAAAAGGAAAAAAAAAAGAAAAATTAAAACCGATTCATAGATTTTGAGACGATTGTGTTGTTGGGCAACGGTAACAACTTGAAATTCTAAAGAAGAGCATTTCATTCAATTTTTAATCATACAATTTTGACAAAATTTAATAAAAAATCCATTGATGAGAATAACGCATAATTATAATACATGATGTCCGATGATGATACACGATTTACGATAATTGGGCGCTTAAGGAACGATATTACCAAAATATTATTACCAAGTCGAAGAAAATCAAAGACATCGACGTTCTAAAAAATACCATTAAATAGGAATTCTTATAATAATTTTTGTCAATTTTCATTTCCAAACATTGAAGGTTTCTTATATTCAATTTTTACTTTTGATAAATTTTAAGCGGGTTTTAACCTTAAATGATGGCATTTAATTGGTTTTCTGCAGCAAATTAAAATAGTTTTGAAAAAAAAAATATTTTTATTAAATCATCAATAGATAAAAAGAATGCATTGCATAAAATTATTTGAAAGCAAACGACTGAAAATGTAAATTTCGTTTAAAAACATTATTAACAACTAAATAAAAAGTTAAAAACTTTAAAAATTTGACTTTCGTTATGCAACTCATTTAAAAACATCAAAAAAAAAAGATTGCTCATCAAATTTAACGCATGAATAATTAATGTTATAATTGCGTTGTATAGTGAAATTAAAAATGAAGTATGAAAGGGTTAAAAATATTATATATATATAAAACTCGATTGAGTTGAAATACCATTGTATGACGTATTCAAATATAAATGAGGAATAGTTCAAAAATAAAATTTTTAGAAAAGAAATTCTGAAAACTTATATAAATTTTTTTTTCGTTTGCTAAATAATATAATTTAACAAAAAAGGAAAAATGAATTTTCAAATCACAATTAAAACATGATATATGTTGAACATCCTTAAGACCTAAATCAACACAAGCACTTGATTTGAAAAAGTAAAAATTTAAAAATTAAAAAAATTCAAATAAATAATACCAGTCTACATTGATAAACATTAAAAAAATAAAACATAGCTTGCATTTCCAAGACGATGTTTGAACTGTAACGTTAACTTAAATTTAAAAACTCTTACAAAAAGGTCCTTTTTCGTAAAAACCAGTTTCTGTTTTATAAAACTTAAATGTTGAAAAAAAAAAATTTTGTTATCAAAAAATATTTGTTTGAAACAAAAGAATAAAAAAACGCTCCAAACTCTTAAATGTATATAAAAATGCAGTTAAACATATTTATAAACGTGACATTTAAAATTCACTAAAAGGGAAATTATGTATTTTATATACAATATCAAACAAATTGCTGTCTTAGATACAAAAACTATGCTATTTATAAGATTGACGCTTAAGAAGAAGCTATAAATATTTAACATAAAATAAATTCTAGGTTATACCAAAAAAAAAAATTCAAATTTTAGGCGAATATATAATGCATAGATGTTTTAAGAAATTATTAAATAAATAGCGATTATTTAGTTTGCTAAGCATAGAAGTTGTCAATGAAATTGTAATATTTATGGTGATGATTAAGAATTTACAAAAATAAATAAAAGAAAAAAACAAAAACAGACAGAAAAACACAAAAAAACAAAACAACATAAGCAAATTTTAGCAAAAAAAAAAATTAATGCAAAATATATATAAATGTTGAGAAAAAAAAAAATTAAGGAGTTGTTTTTCTTTGATCCTAATTCATAACAGAATCATCATCATTAATCATAATCACTATATTTCGGGTGAATTAGGGTGAAGACAGATGAAGAAGTGAGTATACTCAAAGGTGAGTATATTCAAAGGTAAGTATGAAACGAATTAATATTTAACATAGCTTATACAGTGAAATATAAAACAAACTAATAATAATTTTGCTTTTGAAGCTTTTTCGGCATGCAATTTTTTTTTTTTGCTGCTAAGCTGCTCTTGAAGTGCTTCTTAAATGCTGCTGTAGTCTTTCAAAAGGGCTTCTTTGCTTTTTCATTTGTCTAAAGTGCTGCTAAAATTCTTTTTAAGTGCTTCTAGATTGCTTCTACAGTGCTTCCAAAATGCTTTTTTAGCGTTTGCTTAAAGTCGCTTAATTTATTTTGAAAACAACTTGAAAGTTCCTTCTGTAGTATTCCATAAGTACTTTTGAAAAGCTGTTTTAGTGCTTCTTAAAACAGTGCTTCTAAAGTGCTTCCAAAATGCTTTTTTAGCGTTTGCTTAAAGCTGCTTAGTTTATTTTGAAAACAATTTAAAAGTTCCTTCTGTAGTATTCCTGAAGTACTTTTAAAAAGCTCTTTTAGTGCTTCTTAATTATTAACCTAAAGCCTTTGCAGTGCTGCCTAAATCCTTTGATGTATGTGTCTTGCTTCCAAAATGTTTCTTTAGTGCTTGTTTAAAGTTGTTTTCTTCCTTTTGAAAGCACCTTAATAGTTCCTTAACCATACTTAAGCTCTGTTGAAGGCTTGTTTCTTCATAACTTCTAAAGTGCTTCCAAAGTGCTTCCAACGGCCTTCTCAGGTTTTTTTAAGGCTTTTTCTTTCTTAGTACTTCTGAAGGGCTTCTAAAGTTTATTTATTACTACTTAACTGCTATTTAAGCACTTTTGAAGTACTTATAGGCTTAAGTGTCGTATAAATTCTTCTAAATTGCTGCTTAAGCGCTTCATAAGTACTTCTTAAGTGATTTTGAAGTGCTCTGAAGAAATTATTAAGTAATTTTTTAATGTGTGAAGTCATTCTGGTTTCAAATAAGAACATTAAGACTACCTTTAGTGTTTCTGAACTGCTCTTATATGATGCTGAAATGCTTCTCAAAACACTTGTAAAAATTTCTAAACATCTTCTGAACTATTTCTAGGGTCTTCTTTTATGCACCTTTTCAGTGCATTCGAAGTGCATCTTAAGAGCTTTTGAAGTGCTTTTAAAGTGATCTCTAAATAAGGTGAAATATTGCTGAAGAAATTCTTCTTAAGATCTTCTTAAGTACTGCTCAAAGGATCCAGAACTCCTTAAGTGCTTTTGAAGAACTCCTTAAATTAGTTGAAGTGTATCTGAAGAAGTACTTCTTTCGATTTTCTTAATTACTCTTTAAATGATGCTTATGCTTTTCTATAGCTTCTTAAATGCTTCTTAATTGATGCTGAAGTGCCAACAAAAAGCACTAAGTAAATTCCAAAAATTTTATGTGGTGCAACTTAAGTGCATTCTGAGTACATCGCAGCAGCTTTGGAAGTGCTTCTTGAATGCTTCATAAATGCTTTGAAGTGTTTCATAAGTGTATCCGAGTAACTTTTTAAGATTTTCTTAAATACTTCTTAGCTGAACTTTATGTTGTATGTTGTGCACCTTAAGTGCTTTCTAAGTGCTTCCCAACAGCTTTGGAAGTGATTATTGAACGTTTAAAAAAATGCTTTGAATTACTTCTTACGTGCTTCTGAGATACTTTTTGTGATCTTCTGAAATACTTCTTAAGTGCTTCTCAAGTAAAGTTATTAAGAGTAATAATGAAGTATTTACAAACCGGTTAGTAAGTGCTTAAAAAGCTCCAAAAAGCTTTTGTAGAGCACCTTTAGTCCTTAGTAAATGCTTTGAAGTGCTTCTTAAATGTTTCTAAGGTCCTTTTTACGATCTTCTGAAGTACTTCTAAAGTGCTTCTTAAGTGAAATTCTTCCCAAATGCTTTCAAAAATGTTCTTAAGTGCTTAAAAAGCTCAAAAGTAATGTCTGACGTTTTATGTAGCATTCCTTTAGTACGTTCGTAGTATTTTCCTATACGTTTTGAAGTACTTCTTAATGCTTTTTCAATGCTTTTGCAAATGCTCTCTAAGACATTTATTTTTAAGAGTTATAATTTATATTACAGACTCTTAAGGATTTTATAGTTATTTTATAGTGCTTCTGAAATGCTTTCCAAAAATTTCTTAAATGTGCTTCTAAAGTGCTTTTTAAAAACTTATTCAGTGCTTCAGAAATTCTTCTAATAATATTCTTACTATCTTCTGCAGTACAATTTAAGTGCTCCTTCACTGCTTCTAAAAATATTTTTAAATGCTTCTTATGCGCTTTTTAAGTATATCTAACGTACCTTCAAAACGTATCTTAAGTTCTCCTTAAGAGCTTCTATATTTCTTATGCAATGCTGCTTAAGACATTCTTAAGTTATTGTAGAGTCAGCATTTCATCTAAGAGTGTTTCTAAAATCTTTCTCAAAACTTAATAAAGTCTTCTTCGAAATATTTTCTTAAAAACTTATGAGTGCTTCAAAAATTCTTCTAACGTTATTCTTACGATCTTCTACAGTGCATCTAAAGTGCTCCTTATGTGCTTCTTAAAGGCTTTTTAAGCGTTTCTGATTTAAAATTCTTCTTAAGTGCTTCTTCTGAGCACCTTTATTAATTTTTAAGTGCTCCCTAAGACATCCTTAAGAACTTCTAGGGTTATATTTCAGTGCTTTTGAAATACTGTCCAAAATCTTTTTAAAAATTCTTGCGAAATAACTCCGAAAATAATTTTTGTAATTTTAATTAAGTGCTTCCTAAGTGCTTCCGACGACATTCTTAAAAGCTTTTAAAGTGCTTCTGAAGTGATTCTGAAAATAGTTTCTATAATTTTAATTAAGAGCTCCCTAAGTGCTTCCGACGTCATTCTCAAATGCTTTTAAAGTGCTTCTGAAGTGATTCTGAAAATAATTTCTGCAATTTCAATTAAGTGCTCCCTAAGTGCTTCCGACGTAATTCTTAAAAGCTTTTAAAGAGCTTCTGAAGTGTTTTCTGGTTATAAAGTACTTTCAAATGCTTTTGTAATGCTTCTTGATATTCTAAAGCTTAATATCTTCACTAGCATTTCTAAAGTTAACAAAAAAAAAAAAAACAACAAATTGGCCATTTCAGCCCTTGAAAGGACTTTGACCGAGCTTCTTATAATCAATTGTGTTGCGTATGTTATTAAATGTTTGCACACAATTGACCGAGAACTAGAACTACATGTTTTATGCCGACTCCGAACGGCTAAAGTTCATGTTCTAAAGAAGCTTTACATGGCATTATTTACTCTCTGAGGTTTGCCATTGTCTGCAGAGAGGTGGTGACCGATCAGAAAAATTTTGTATTGAAAAAACTTTTCGCCGCGGCTGGGGATCGAACCAGGCTCCGAGCATGCTAAGCCACACTCTTAACCTGCATGCCACGGTTCCCACACCACCGCTTCTAAAGTTAACTTTAAGCTAAAATATCCTCTATTTTTCATATAAATTCAATATCATAAGAATTCCGAACCATTATAATTATTATGCTGTACTTATATTTCTGCTAATTCCAAACCTTTAAAAATTATTTATTATAATATTTTATAATTCGAAATTTCTCGAAAATATTTCCACGATAATATTCTTTCATTACCGCTGACAGCTTATTTAAAAATTACCATTAATTTTTTTTTCTTTTCATTTCATTGCATTACTTTAGTTTCGATTCCATCACAACGATTCGATTGACTTCTCAACTTAATGCAATTTAAATGAAAGAAAAATACTACCACAGAAAACCAAGCCAAAAAAAAAAACTCAGACAAAAAAAAAAGAAAAGCCATAAAAATATTTTTACTGCAACTATTATTGCGTGGTGTTGGGGCAGTGGGTGAAGACTGGCTAACTTACTCACTTAAATATGCAAATTTTAATCCATTTCGTTGTTGTCGCTGCTAAAAAAAATCAGATTCCAGCATCTGTAGAAGGCTAGCCGGAATGGCTAGCAAGCAAGGATATGTAGTCAATGTACAAGTGTTTGCTACAAGGATTGAATTTACATAGTTGGCTATAGTTTAACTGGTAAAAAAAATGCAGAAAATTAAGTTCGTGGAATTCAATTTAAAATTCAATCATGGCAACAACAACAACGATGTCAAGCTTTATACTATTACAATGTCAATGAAATGTAAGTTAGTATAATATTTTAAGAACTCTCTTTTTCTGCAGTATATTTTCTCTAGTAAAATATTGGCCAATTTTTAAGGTTATGTTGAACTAGTTTCTTAAATAATGATGAATGCTTAATTAACTCAAGTACCACTTAAGTGCTTCTAGAGTGCTTCGTAGTGCTCTGTCATTGCTTCCGATGTACTTTAAGAGTGTTTCTCAAGATGTTAGTCTTTCTTAGGTTATTTCGAAGTGTTTTTAAGTGCTTTTAATCAGTTTTTTAGTACTGCTTCATTTTTTGCATATTTTTATAAGCTATCAAAACTCAACTAACTTCATTTTTTATATGATTGTATCATTTGGCAATTATTTCTAATACTTGTTTTGTAAATTCATGTAACGAACAAATAATTTTGAGTTATTTTTAATTCTTTTAATTAGTGCTTTTTATTAAGAGCAATAATTTAACTCATAAAAAAAATCCAAAATTTAAAAATTCCAATTCAAAAATTAATGTCAAAATAATAATTTTCTAGTTCATTTGCTTCTCAAGTGCTTCTCAAGTACTTCTTAAGTGCTTCTGAATTGTTTTTTACAAAATCATCCTTAAGATTTTTGAGATGTTCAACAAATTCTTCAATAATTTTTTGAAGTAAATTTGTAAGTGCTTCGGGAGAGCTTCCATAGAGATTTTTAAGTGCTTTTTAGGTTTTTTAAAAATTTTCGTTTAGTGCTTTGTAATTGCTTTTGAAGAGCTTCTAAGTTTTATGTTTTAAATTTGCCTGAAATGCTTCTAAGGCGCTTCTTCAGTGCCTTTTAAGTGCTTTTTAAGTTTTTTTGAAGCATTGATAAAAAATTTATCCCACAATTTCTGAGATACCAGCCAAATTCTGTAGTAGTGTACTGAAGTGCTTCGGCAGTGCTTCCTATTAGCTTTTGATTATTTAGTTCTTTTAAAGTGCTATGAAATGCTTCTGCACGGTTTCTGAAGTGCTACTAAGGAGCTTCTAAGGAGCTTCTTTCCTTAATTTTTTTAATTAAATTTTTGGATTAAAAATCAAACTTTTTCTTTATTTTAGTAAAACCATTTTTGTTAATAACTTGGATAATTTTTGGAAACTTACGTGGGCACGTCATAAACAAACTATAAATTTTAGTATCTAAGAATATTTCATATTTTGCAAATATGTTGATGTACTGATGATAAACGATAATTCAACCTTGGTTTAATTAACCTCGGTTAAATTATCGTTTATCATCAGTACATATAAACGATAATTTAACCGAAAAAATTCAACTTTTTAAGAAGACGTATAATATGCTAACCAAATTATTTTGAACTGTTTCTGAAGCGCTTCTTTAGTGCTTCTTAAGTGCTTCTGGAGTACTTAAAAAAATTTTCAAAAATAATTTTCCTAAAATTCTCCCTAAAAGCGTCTAAAGTGGTTTTAATTTATTGTGTTAGTGCTTCGTGAGAGCTTCTTAAGTTTGTCTGACGATTTTTACAAGTGTTTCTAGGGCATATTTTGATGCTTCTTAAGTGCTTTTCTGAAGTATTTCTCAAGGTTTTTTATGGTATATTTATGTGCTTTTTAATAACTTCGTAAGTGCTTCCTTAGTGCTTCCCAAAGGTTTCTCAAGAGCTACTTAAATGCTTTTGAAAGATGCTTAAGTGATTCTTAAGAGTTATTTAGCATTTCAAAACCGCTTTTTCAGTTCTTTTTGAAATTTTTTTCTTCACTTTTCACTTTTGAAGTGGTTTTTAAGTGCTTTTTAAATTATACTTGAAGGGCTTCTATAGTGTTATTGTATTACTTTTGCAATTCTTTTTAAATGTTTCTGAAGTGCTTTAAATTTTCTAAATCTAAAAATTAATAGATTCTAAAATGCTTCCTTCGATCTGTTCATGTGTTTCTGCAGCAATCCTGAAGGCTAGGAAAATGCTAGTCAATTTATTTTGTACTAATTCTGAAACGCTTTTTAAGTGTGTCTGAAATGGTTCTGAAGTACTCTTTAAGTTTTCCTGAAATGCTACTTAAAAGCTACTTCAGTAGTTTTATAGTGCTTTATGAGTGCTTCCAAAGTTTTTCTGAAGTATTGCTTAAGGGATTTTTAAGTTATATATAAATGCTTGCTTAGTACTTCTCAAGTTAAGAGTGTCTGAAGTGCTTTTTAAAGAGTGTCTGAAGTGCTTCAGAAGGGCTTATAAAGTTTTTCTGACGTGCAACTTTACTTCAGACTTAATAACTTACTTACTTCAGATTACTTTTTAAGCGCTTTTGAAGTGCTTTTCAGCTGAGATTTTTCATAAATTTTCTAAATTGAACCTTAAGCGCTTCTTTAGTGCTTCTTTAGCCAATTTTAAGTGATTTTGAAGAAATTTTCAAATCCTTCTTAAGTGCTTCTGAAGTGCTTTCGAAGTGCTTTTCGCCGCTATTTTATCGCTTCTGAAAAGTTTTTAAACTGCTTCTGCAATGCTTTTAAAGTGCTTCTAAAGTGCCTTTAAAATGCTTCATAAAGAACTTAAAGTACTGAAATGCTTCTGAAGACTTTTTAAGCACTTCTGAAGACGTAATTAAGTTCTTTTTAGTTTAAGTTGTTCATATATTCTTCTAAATTGCTCCTTAAGCGCTTCTTAAGTGCTTCTTAAGCCATTTTCAACTTCTTCCGAAAAAAATTGTAAGTTCTTCTGAAGTCTTCCTGAAGTGCTTTTTTTGTGTTTTCACAATGCTTCTTCGCCACTATTTAAGCACTTCTTAAAAGCTTATAAACTGCTTTTGTGATGCTTCTGAAGTGCTTCCAAAGTGATTTTAAAGTATAAAGAGCTTTTGAAGTGCTTTTAAAGTATTTCATAAAATGCTTAAAGTACTGAAGTGCTTCTAAAGTGCTTTTTAAGTACTTCATGTACTGAATTATTTTTTTAAGTATTTTCTTAAGTGGTGTTTTAATTTTAAGTTCTTCTTAAGTGTTCTTGAAGTGCTTATAAAGTTATTTTAAAGTGCTTCTAAAGTATTTCATAAAATGCTTAAAGTACTGAAGTGCTTTTAAAGTACTTCATGTACTGAAGTGTTCCTTAAAGAAATTTCTTAAGTGCTATTGAAGTACTTCTAAAGTGCTTCATAAAATGCTTAGAGTACTGAAGCGCTTCTAAAGTGTTTTTAAAGTACTTCATGTACTAAAGTATTCCTTTAAGTATTTTCTTAAGTTTTTTTAATTTTAAGTTCTTCTTAAGTCCTTTTGAAGTGCTTCTAAAGTGCTTTTAAAGTACTCCTAAAGTGATGTTAAAGTGCTTCTGAAGTACTTCAGAGCTACTTTTGAAGTGCTTCTAAGTTGCTTTCAAATTGATTTTGAGGTGATACTTTATTGTTTCTAAAAAGCTGCTCAATAGGTACTGTAGAGCTTCTGAAGGTTAATCTAGCAGTTTGTATCAAAAAATCAATTTGTCAAACATACTTTTATTTATAGCTCTACATTGCTTTAAAAAATTGCTCACTTTTATCCTTTTCCATCAATTAAAATTAATGAACTGATATCTAATCAAGCTGCAAAAATATTTCACTTAATTTTGACTTCATCAACAACTTTTATCGATTCTATTCATTAACCTACAAATCAAAAACAAAACTGAGCACAAGTCTGTGTAATTGTTAGCCTCAAAATTTTGGTGTCAATTTGCACACTTTTAATTTGAGTGTGAAAAAAATTTCTTATCTAAAACATTCAAAAACCTAAACAAAAAAATCTAATTTTATCTTAGAGTTTGCAAAGAAATTTTTTCTTAAACAAAGCTTAAACGTTTGCTGCCACTTACAACCACATGAAAAAGCATGTGTCGCCTGCCTAAACGCAGCCATGTTTGTCTCCGCCCACAAAGCGGTTTAAGAAATGCCTGCGCCTGCTACTGTCAAGTGTTAAACTTTTGACAACGTAAACTAAGTCAACGAGAGTTTCGAACAAAACAAAGTGTTTGACTTGTCAGCCAAACATGTTTAGCATGCAAAACAATTTATCGTGTTCAAACGCACATAGCCAGAGACTCACATAGTCTCATACGCTAACACAAGCGTGGTCTTGTGGTGGTGGTTGTTGTTGTTGTTTTTGTTAGTGTTAGTGTTGTTGTTGATGGTGTTGCTTACAACACTCAGACGTAAGACCGCTTCCAGCTGATTTCTGGCATTAAAATCGATTCCACAGCTCTTTTTACGACGGTAAAACTTTGTTGACTTCATTTAACACTGAACAAGCATGTGTCACATATATGTTACATATAATTTGAGGGCTTAAGTGAAGTGTGAAAATGGTTCAAATGGTAATAAAAGACGTCTTGCAAGTCTTGCAGGCAGATTCAACTCAGGCAAGACTAAACTGAAATATGTCAGCAGCACGTTAAGGCATGAACATTTTTTGCTTTATATGTAAAATTTATGAATTCGGCCCAAACTCGCATAAATCAGCATTAAATAATTTATATAAAATATGCACAATTTTTACTGATTTAAGCATTTTTCTTGACTGACATTTTTGAAAATCTTTTCAAATTTGCTTAAATTTCTGTATAAATGAAAATTGCTGCAATTCTCACTGCAATCGAAAGCTGCTTTCTCGAACAGCAACGCACAAAAAAAAACTTAACAACAACACGCTACAACTACTCATCAGCAACAACAACAAAAAGGTCAAATTGCACAATTTTCTGCTTCACTTCAAGCTTTGCTGTTGCAACTAAAATAGTTGTTAACAAGTTGTTCTTGTTGTTCTTGCAAACAGCTGCAAAAAGTGAGAAGCAAAAAGAAGACCATCAAGACTTGCCTGCCTGGTGTTGAGGCCAAAGCTGCCAACTTGTTGACATTGAGAAATTACAAAAAACAAAAACTAAAAAAAAAACGAAAAAGGAAAAAATTATACAAAGTTCTTATAAAGTTCACTAGAGTAGATTTTCTGAGAAAGTTTCAATCCTGACACAGATCAAGGATTAGTTTTTAATAAAAATTGAATAAATTTTAAATTTCAGCATAAAACCAATAAAGTTTGCTTGCCACAACTCAAGGATTGTTGCTTGTAAGTTGAAGATTAACTGACAGCTTATTTTAAAAATTCATTTTATTTTATCGGGAAAAAAATGACAGAACTTGCGCAGTTAATTTGTTCGGATTAATTATTGCCATAAAAAAAAAGATAATCGAACTCTGAATTGTAAGTGTGTTTTATAAACTTTACTTTCCGAAGGAGAAAATAAATAACACTGCAGCAACTTGAAATGATTTTGAAATCTCAAAGAAGATATATTAAAACTGCATCAAAAAAACAAGGATATGAAATAATGTAATATTATGTCAATATCAATTCAAATTAACATTGAAATTTCAAAGTCAACAAAAATAGAAATATAATTGCTTTTAAGAAAATGTTATAGAAATAAATAAGAACTCATAAAACTCACATCATACCTACTAAGTTACGTCAAAATTATGTTGAAATCACATTTAAATTTCGTCAAATATCGATATCAGACCAATATTAGATCAAAATCATATCAAAATTTCTTTAAAATCCTAAAGTTTGACCATAATCGCGCCAAAATTATATCGAAATCACATCGTAATCACGTTGAAAAAACTCACATTCGCATCAAACACATCGATTGACATCAAATCAAAATAGAATGGAAGTGACATAATTATCAAAATTACGACTTCTTGATATCGACATCACATAAGTCGCATGGCTATCAATATTAAAATCGTATAAAAACTCATATAAGTTAAACAACAAAATTACGGCAAAATTACTACAAAGATCCATCAAAATTACTCACAAATCACATAGATTTTGCATGAGTATCATGAATATCTTTACATAACAATATAAAATTACTACAATATCATTGAAATGGCATGTAATATCACAGAACAATAACGTCGAAATTGCATCGAAATCACTTTAAAATTACATAAAAATCACGTAAATGTTTTTACCACATTTAATCACAGTAAACAAATGACTTGCAGTGTTGACATTGCATGAAAATCATATCAATTTCAAATCAAAATGAGATTTGAAAAAATCTCAATCCACACAAAAATTATGTAAAAATTACAAATAATTAATATTGAACCATATACATATTTTATCACTATCATATCATTGTCACATCAATATCACATCAACATCTCATTAACATCACATCAGTATCACATCAACATCACATCAACATCACAACAACATCACATCAACATCACATCAGCATCACAACAACATCACATCAACATCACATCAACATCACATCAATATCCTATCCACATCACATGCATATAACATAAATTCAACACTATTATCACTTCAAAGTTTCATATATGTAAACGTCAAAACTATGCAATCACTTTGAAATTTATTAACAATGCACCAAAATTACGTCAATGAGATCATTCAATAGATCATTTCATTAAAATTATGCGGAAATCACGAAAAACTTCATAAAAATCAATATTTACTGAAATCGAATTTCAAAATAATTCAATATTAAAAGGACATCATATCAATTTTGTACTGAAATCAAATCGCTGCGACTTCAAAATCATATCCAAGTCACACAAAAATTATCCAAAAATTATATATGAATAAATTCGGCACACATCAACATCACATCACCATCACATCACCATCACATCACCATGACATCACCATAACATCACCATAACATCCTCATCACATCCTCATCACATCAATATCACATCTTTGTTACATCACTGTAATCAGTACCTTTTCACATTCTTGTCAATTTTACCTTCCACATGTGAAATCACTTCAAAATTATGTAAATACTTTATAAAAATCACATCAATAAATTAAGTACAGCCAACAACAACAACATCATCATAAAATCACATTGAATTTATTTAAGGTCTCATCAAAATCACTTTTATATAAACTCAAAATTGTAGATAATTCAATATTAAAAGGATACCATATTGAGTTGAAATTTAAATCAAATCGAAAAAATTAAAATCACAAGTATCGCAACATCATGTGACTATAAAAATTGATATTGCATGGATATAATATCACCATTACATCAAAATTACGTCAAAATATTATCGAAATTGTACAAAATATGTAAAAATCACGTACAAGACTACATAAAATCAAATAACTATCACATCAACATCACATTGATATCATATCGACATCACATTAATATCATATCGTAATCACATCAATATCATATCGACGTCACATCGATGCAATGTTTATATCGCTTCAAATTTTATCAATATTTATTACAAAATACATAGAATAAATTTGTGGTGACATTTTGGTGACCGTGGCATGCAGGTTAAGTGTGTGGCTTAGCATGCTTGGAGCCCGAGTTTAATCCCCAGTCGCGGCAAGTTTTTTTAATAAAAAAATAACCACCTCTCTGCAGACAATGGCAAACCTCAGAGAGTAAATAATGTCATGTAAAGCTTCTTGAGAACATGAATTTTAGCCGTTCGGAGTCGGCATAAAACGGTCAAAATACTTTCAAGGGCTGAAAAGGCCATTTTGTTTCTTGTTTTTTTTTAGATGGTGATACGAAACCGGGTCTGCCGAGATTCTTTGGTTTGCATGCCACTCACTTATCACTGGCGGCCACGGCCGTCACGTAAACCAGATCAATTTTACAACACAATTACGTCAAAAACATATCAAAATCACACAAAATTTATGCAAACATTACATATAAATAATAATAAGCTACATGCACATCAACATCATATCATCATCACATCAACATCACATCAACATCACCTCATCGTTACATCAACATTATATAAACATCACATTAACATTATATAAACATCAACATCACATCAACATCACCTCATCGTTACATCAACATTATATAAACAACACATTAACATTATATAAACATCACATTAACATGATATCAACAGCACATCACTATCGTTTTAAAGTCTTATCAATATTGCCTTAAAATACACCAAATAAATATTTTACAAACATCATTTCAATATCACATGAAATTTATATTGTAAATACATGAATATTATGAAAATATTTGTTTTACTTTTACTTTTTGTTAAAGAAGTACATTTTCTGCCCAGATAACCCAGTACAAAATATTGTGTTAAAAATGGCAGATTTTTTCGGTTTTATTCCCTTTTTTTGCTTGTAACTTGTTTTTGGTTAGTTTGTTCGGTATGATTTTTTTTTTTAATTTTATTTAGAATGTCTCAAGCTTTAACTTTTGTCAGAATAGCAAACTCAAAAAATAGGTCTGCAGATTTTAAGGTCAAAACTCCAAAATATTTCTATTTTTTCTGCCATTTTCACAATTTTTGGATTCTAAGTCATCAAAGATTCATAAAAAATAAATGGTCTCGAGCCCCTTTAGGTCTGATTAGGCCCTAGTAAGACTGAAGAAAGTACATTTCCTCGCATAATTGCATAGTATTCGCACCACAGCACGTCAGAATTTTCTATGACATGTCATTGAGTGTTAGTCCTTAAATAAAACTCTCACTTATACTGCAACCGAATAAAATATTTTTGAAAATTTTGAACATAAAACTGTATTAAAAAATAAATATCAACCCGAAGTAATTTTCAAACTCTGACTTTTTGCTAAGTCTTTACTTGTGGTGCCTTAGGTATTTGTTTTAAACTTGAGCACAAAAATTCAAATATTTAACTATATTTAAGCTAAACACTTAATTTTAATCTTTCAGCTATTCAGCTAAGCTAACAGTAGTTGATAATAATATGCACACATGCCACTATTCATTGCGCTGTTATCAAAACTTAAGGAGATAGATAACAATATCCTTTGAATATATATAGCTTACTTTATCATCATCATGAGAATTTCCTGCTCACAGTTGTCACTATTTTATCTGACTTTTATTCAGATTCACACTGATTCTTCCAGCTGAGTTGTTGCACGTATGCAAATAAGGTCCTTTTTTTATAAGCTATGAGATTCTTTATAATTCACACACTTCACAGCATATTTAAAAATTAATTTTTTTACCTTTCTTTCGTTACATTTCATTAATTTTGTTAGGAAAAATTTCTTAAATTTTTTATAATTTGTCTTTTATTAGTCTGTATCTATTTATTGAAATGTAACAATTTTGTATTAAAATCAAAAATGCATAACGAAAGTTTTTTTATTTTATAAAAGCATCACTTTCAAATAATCAAAAATTCTGCATAAATTCGTTTTATTCAATTTTTTTTTTTTTTGCCATGCATAGATTCACACATTTTAAGATAGATTCTCTCTCACTTACAGACACACACACAAGCAGACTCTTGACGAACATTAAATAAAGAACTTCATATATTGTCGTCCTTAGCCTGCATATGTTGTCAGCTAATTTGAAACGCAAACAACAAACAAGAAAAAAACGACAAAAATAAAGGCAAATAATAACAAAAAAACAGCGTAAAGAAAAGGAAAGAAGCAATAACAGAAGCAAATAAACTGAATTGAAATCGTTCTAAGATTTCCCAGAACGATTTTGCATGTTTTTAAATTAAAATTTTATGCAAAATGAAGGATATCAGAATGTGCGTGAGAGGTTTGTGTTTGCATGTGAAGGTTTCTGTTGCTGTTGCTGATGAACACGGGTGTGTGTGTGTGTATTTTGTGTGGAAATAACTGTGCTTTTCTGCGCTTGTTGTTTTTGACATTCGTTGGAGTGATGCTGTTGTTTTTTTTTGTTATTTGTTTGTGCTGTTTTTGTTGCTCTTATCTTTGTAGTTGTTGTTGTCGATAAGGCACACATTCACATACAAAATATTATTGTGAATTCGAAATCTATTAGAATGAGATAAAATAACAGTATGTTTGCGTTTGACTGTATGTATATGTATGTGCTTGTGTGTGCTTGTGTGTGCTTGTGTGTGTTAATGCCAAGTGGATGAGTCTTTAAGTGTGCCATGATAGTAAAATTCGCTTTCTTTATGGAAACTCATGAACTGGTCCTTGATCCCTGATGTAATCGAAACATTGAATAAAAACAGCTTGCTATGATAACGGTTTGATTAAAAATTTCACACAAAAATTTTTACAATGATGTTGTTGTTTGTGACTAGCTGCTGAAATTTTAAAAATCCTTAAATCATAATGATTTAAAAATTCAAAAATTAATAAAACCATGTAGCTGAAGGAGAAATACGAAAAATAAAAATAAAACGATATCTACGAAAATTTTTGAAGTGGAACTTTTTATGACTCGGGTCTGATTGCAGAAAGCGTGACAAAAATGACACTTACGCAAAATAAAAAGTAGACTATAGATAAGCTTATGTCAAAGGGTGGAGTGCGTACGCATGAAAAATAAAACCGAAATTAAAGCATAGCAGGGATGCAAAAGTTGTGATTGGATAAGAAAATCGTAGCTTGAAAGTTTAAGTAAAATTTAAATTTATCTTTTAGTTCATTTGAATGCTTTTAGTATGCTAAAACACATCTTTTTTTCATGGCATTTGCCGAGAAATTCACAAAATTTATATAACTATCTAAGAGAACTCTGAGCATACAGGAGAAAACTTAACGAAAACAAAACATAAGTGTTGAAAGTGTGAGATAATTTCAAATTAATTTTTTTTTTGTGTTAGCAATTTTTAAATTTATTGACTTAATTGAAAATCTTACCTTTTGGCATGTTTTAAATAAGAAATAAATATTTAATATAACTTAACGAAAGCTTTAAAGTGCTTAAAATAAAAATATATATATTACATTTTCATAAAATATAATGTTAAGAAGTAATTTGAAGCATTTTCAAAAACTTAACGAAACTCAACGAAACTTAACGAAACTTTATTTTACATCTTTTTTCTTGGCATTTGCCGAGAAATTCACAGAATAAGTATAACTTTCTAAGAGAACTGTGAGCATGCAGGAGAAAACTTAACGAAAACAAAACATGAGTGTTGAAAGTGTGAGAAAATTTCAAAGATATTTTTTTTGTGTTAGCAATTTTTAAATTTATTGACTTAATTGAAAATCTTAGTTTTTTTGCTATTTTAATTAAGAAATAAACGTTTAATACAACTTAACGAAAGCTTTAAAGTGCTTAAAATAAAAATATATATTTCATTTTCATAAAATATAATGTTTAGAAGTAGTTTTAAGCATTTTCAAAAACTTAACGAAACTTAACGAAACTTTTTTTTTGCTTAAACACACAATGTTGTCATACGATATTAAAAAATAACTTAATATGTGTGTCTAACATAAAAATATCTTGGAAATGTGGAGTTACTTAACGATTATTCAACCTCACTAATTTTGAATAATTTGCTATGTTCATTATAAAGCACTACCTTTAAAATTATAATAATTAATAAAAGATTCAAATAATTATGATCGTCATATCATCACAGCAGAAACAAAATGAGCAGCTAGAGCTCGTCATATGTCATCTGTCATCTGTGAAATTGACATAAACTATAAATTTCAAACTAGGTTCTCTCGAAACAACTTTATGTGACTCACCAAGCTCAAATAAAACTTACTTACTTACTTACTTAGATGGCGCTTACAACCGTTGGTCGGTTTTGGCCTGGTCTAAGAATTTGCGCCAGCCTCTTTTGTCGTGCGCTTGCTGGCGCCAGTTGGAAATTCCAAGCGTCGTCAGGTTATCCAATGCCTGGTCTTTCCAACGGAGATGCGGTCTTCCTCGTCTGCGTTGGCCACCGCTGGGTACCGAATCCAATATTTTTTTCGCTGGAGCTTCGTCGTTCATTCTCTCGACATGACCTAGCCAGCGAAGCCGCTCTATTTTAATACGCTTGACTATATCGATGTCGGCATATAGCTCATACAACTCGTGGTTCCATCGTATTCGGTACTCGCCATTGACGCAGATTGGACCATAGATCTTGCGAAGGATTTTTCTCTCGAACGCTCCCAAAGTCCTTTCATCAGAGCTGCTCAACGTCCAGGTTTGTGATGCGTATAGTAGGACGGGCATGATTATTGACTTATAGAGCGTCAGTTTTGTTCGTCGAGAGAGAGCTCTGCTTCTCAATTGCCTACTGAGCCCAAAGTAACACCTGTTGGCAAGAGTTATCCTTCGTTTAATCTCAATACTGATATCGTTGGAGGAGTTAATACTGGATCCCAGGTAAACAAAGTCCTTCACTACCTCAAAGGAGGTGTTGTCAACAGTGACGTGGTTTCCAAGACGCTGGGACTGTTTGTTTGTTGACACGAGATACTTCGTTTTATCTGCGTTCACTGCAAGACCCATTCGACTCGACTCTTTTTCTAGCCTGGAGAATGCTGCACTGACTTCGCGCGTATTTTGGCCAATGATGTCAATATCATCAGCATACGCCAGCAGCATAACGCTCTTATAGAAAATTGTGCCGCTGCGTCTCAGGTCAGCAGCTCGGATGATCTTCTCCATTACTATATTAAAGAAGTCGCACGATAAGGAATCACCTTGTCTGAAACCTCGCTTGGTATCGAATGGAAGGGAGAGGTCCTTCCCGATTTTCACTGCGCTGCTGGTGTTGTACAGTGTCATCCTGCAAAGACGTATTAGCTTTGCAGGAATACCAAATTCAGACATGATGGAGTATAGGTGACTCCTTATTGGACTGTCGAAGGCGGCTTTGAAATCGACAAAGAGATGGTGCGTGTCGATTTGTTTTTCGAGGGTCTTTTCCAAGATTTGTCGGAGCGTGAAGATCTGGTCAATGGTGGACTTTCCAGGTCTGAAGCCACACTGATAAGGTCCAATCAGTTGGTTGACGATGGGCTTCAGTCTTTCACACAATACGCTCGACAGGACCTTATATGCGATATTTAGAAGGCTAATCCCACGGTAGTTGGCGCAAATGGTGGGATCGCCTTTCTTGTGGATTGGGCAGAGCACACTGAGGTTCCAATCATCTGGAATGCATTCTTCCGACCATATTCTGCATAGAAGTCTGTGAATGCATTTAAACAGAGCTTCGCCACCGGTCTTAAACAGCTCAGCCGGTAGACCATCGGCTCCTGCGGCTTTGTTGTTTTTAAGCCGAGCTATAGCTGTTAAGACCTCGTTATAGTCGGGCAGCGGAACTTCAACGCTGTCATCCATGATTGGGGTTTCCGGGATATCATCTCCACTGGCGGTATTGTTGTCAGCGTCGCCATTTAAAAGACTAGAGAAGTGTTCCCTCCATAGCATCAGTGTACTCTGGATATCTGTCACTAGATTCCCATTCTCATCCTTGCAGGAAGAGGCTCCGGTCTTAAAACCATCGGCCAGGCGTCTTATTTTTTCGAAAAATTTTCGAGTCTCATTCCTGTCGCCATGCATCTCAATTTTCTCGCACTCACGCATTTCCGCCTCTCGTTTTTTTCGCCTGAAAATGCGTCTCTCTTCCCTCCTCTTCTCTCGGTATCGCTCCATAACAGCACGCGTTACAACCGACTGCAGGGTGGCTTTGTAGGCGATGTCCTTCTCTGCAGTGGCGTCGCGACACTCCTGGTCGTGCCACTGGTTTCGGCGAGGGCGGTGGTAGCCTATCACCTCTTCGGCAGCCGTACGCATAGAGTGGGATATGTGCGTCCACTGTCCGCATATATCGTCGATCGGAGGAGTGCTTTCTTGAAGCAGGAGTGAGAGTCGATTAGCGAAGGCTTCGGCCGTCCGTTTTGACTGCAGCTTATCGACGTCTAGCTTTCTTTGTGTAGGATTGCGAGCATTCTTAGCTGCGCACAGACGTGTGCGGATCTTGGCTGCGACAAGATAATGATCCGAGTCTATGTTAGCACCACGGATCGTGCGTACGTCTAGTACACTGGAAGAGTGCCTTCCGTCAATCAAAACGTGATCAATTTGGTTGCATGTTTTTTGATCAGGGGACAGCCAAGTGGCCTTATGAATATTGAGATGCTTGAATCTAGTGCTACTAACGACCATGTTTCGTGCTGCGGCGAAGTCAATCAACCTCATTCCGTTATCGGATGTGTTGTCGTGGAGGCTGAACTTTCCGACTGTTGGACCAAATATGTTTTCCTTACCCACCTTGGCGTTGAAGTCACCAAGCACGATTTTTATGTCATGACGGGGGCAGCGCTCGTATGCGTCTTCAAGGCGCTCGTAAAAACTTTCTTTGGTCTCATCATCTTTTTCTTCTGTCGGAGCGTGCGCACATATTAGGCTTATGTTAAAAAATTTTGCCTTGAAGCGGATTATGGCAAGTCGTTCGTTCACAGGAGTGAATCGCAGGACATGATGCCGTATTCTCTTGCCAACTACAAATCCGCATCCAAACTCGTGCTTCTCCGCATGGCCGCTGTAGTAGATATCACAGGATGCTTGCCGTAAGCAACCCTGTCCCTTCCATCGCATTTCTTGGATTGCAGTGATATCAGAATTATATCTTTCCAAGATATCAATCAGTTGGATAGAGGCACCATCCCAATTTAGGGTTCGGACATTCCAGGTGCATATCCGTAAATCATTATCAGTTTTTCGTTTGCGGTAGTCGTCATCAGATTTGGGGATCATTCTTTTATTTATTCTTAAACTTTTCATTGAAATGGTTTTATTACATGGTGGGCTTCAAACCCAACGCACAACCTTTGCTTGATGGCCAAAGGAAGCCCGCCGCTCAGATTCGCCGCCAAAGTTTATCGGGCGATAGTACTTTGACGTTACCAGGAGACACCACGCGGAGGTTTGAGTCGACTTGAGACGATTTCGACATGGATAATGCTGGCCTCGCCAAGTTGAGGCAGTCAGACACGTTGCCATGTGAAGATCGCCCCCTTATCTCCCTTATCTAATAAAACTTAACGAAACTTTATTTTATACTAAAGCACATATTTTCTTGGAATTTTCCGAGGAATTCCCAAAATTTGTATAACTATCTAAGAGAACTCTGAGTATAAAGGAGAAAACTTAACGACGCAAAACATAAGTGCTGAAAGTGTGAAAAAATTATAATTTTTTTTTTGCCAGCAATTTTTTAAACTTAATTGAAAATCTTAGCTTTTTGCATGTTTCAATTAAGAACTAAATGTTAAATATAACTTAACGAAAGCTTTAAAATAAAAATTTATGCTAAATTTTCATAAAATATAATGTTTGGAAGTAATTATAAGCATTCTCAATAACTTAACGAAACTCAACGAAACTTAACGAAACTTTTGTTTTTGCTTAAAAATACAATTTTGTTATAAGATATTCAAAAATTAACTTACTTTGTGTGTCGAACAAAAATATATCTTGGAAATGTGGAGTTACTTAACGATTATTCTGCCTCACTACTTTTGTAACATTTGCTATGTATGTACATTGTTAAAATTATTACAATTTGTAAATTGTATTTTATTAACAAATTAAATTAAAAATTTTATAAATTATTTATAAACTATGACATAAACTATAAATTTCGAATTAGTTACTGTTAAGACAACTTCATGTAATAAAAACGTTTTCTTTGGATTGATTTGTTTCATATCGCTGCAGAAGCTATTATGCTGTTTTTAAGTTTCATGTTTTTAGTTATTCAAAGCTATCAAAAAGCAATATAGTTTTGTTGAAATTACTTTTTAATAATAATATTCTACTTTTAGTTCGATCAAAATAACAAGATATCAAACGAATATATCAAATCCATGTATTTAAATGAAATAAAGAGTATATTCAATGCAAATGGCTTATATATGCTTTTAACTAAATAATTAGTACTTTATTCTTTGTCTCCATTCATCGCTTATAATTTTTATATCCTTGTCCCCGTCCTGTATTTAACAATCATTTCGTCATTTCTTTTACCGCAATATAATCGTCCTAATATTCATCAAATACCCATGGTCATTATGGTCATTGTCATGGTTCTCTTATTTTTCCAATAATTGCCCTAACTTGGTCTGCCGTCACATTACTTTGGTTTTTCTTACTTTTCTTCAATGCTGCAGGATTTTTTGCTTGTATAATTTTTGTTTTCTTTAAGCTTCTTGCCAGAAAAACCTTATGTTACTGCATTTCTTTCCATTTTCCTGCATGCTTTTTTTCTGTATGCCAATACATTGCTTAACAGCTTTCATTTCCGGTTTCTTTAACATTTCCGGTTTTATGATTTTTAAAACTCTATGTCTGCAAATTTTCCGACATTCAATGTGAGTTAACAAAACCCCAATGTTTTCTACCTGTGGCTGATTCAGTTAAATAACGATAGTAAGCATTCCACAAGCACACAGAATCTTTTCACTCACTGTTTCTCTTTTACAATTGCACACCTAAGGAAAAATAAAAAACAAAAAAAAAAGGAACAGTAAAGTAGGAAATGGAAACCGCATGACTTTTCATTTCCGCTTCATGTTAAACAAGCTGCAGCAACAACAATACTTTTGGTCCGAACTACAAAACAAGAACAACATCAAACACATTTGTTGGCAGCTGCTGCTGATTTCCAGCAACTCTAGATTTTGGTATCCCAACGCTGCTTGAGCTACTTTTTGTTCATATGGCTTTTATTGAAGAAATGAAAATGTTGGCCATTTTTTTTCATACTTAACCCAAATGTACAGAAATGAAACAAAAAAAGAAACAATAAAAACTCGTAGAAACAGCAAACAGACCAAATACTAAATATCTGGCAAGGGTAAAATTTGACATTGAAAAATATGCTGATCACAGTCATGAGTGCATGTTGTCTGCTTAGCACTTGAGCCAACTGAATGAATGAATGAATCCTAGTTGGTATTGTAAAAAGGATTTAAAAAAAAAATGTCTTTCATTTTCTCCTAAATTGTGTCTTAAAGTTTTGGTTATTCGTTTTCAACATACGTTGATGAATTCATGCGGAATTGAACCAATGTTCAAAACTATTTACTAAACTATTTGCACAAATGGAGTTGCTAAATCAGAAGCTAAATCAGAAAACGTGATATCAAAAAAGCAAAAATTGTGTCTTAATTAAGATTGTCCATAAGTAGAGATGAGTATGTCATCGGATTAATTTTCTGAACGTTAACAAGAGACAAAATTCAGGACCTCAGGTCCTTATAATCGGTATATCAACAAAAAGTTTTTGTTTTACATATTATAAGTTCATTGATTTAATTAAAAATCTTAGCATTTTGCATTTATAAATAAAGACAAAAATGTTTTCTAAAACTTGACGAAAGCTTTAAAGTGCTTAATATTAAGCTTAAAAGTAATTTTAAGCACCTTAACAAACTTAACGAAACTCAACGAAATTTGACAAAACATTTTTTCTTGCCTAAACACAAAATATTTGCATTAAATATTCAAAAAATCTGTTTATTTATATATCCGACATAAATATCTAATAAAACTGTGGTATTAATCATCTAAACTTAAACTAGAGACAAAATTCAGGACCTAAGGACCTAATAATAAGCACCATAACAACAAATTGTTGTTCTAAATATTATAAACTCATTGATTTATTAAAAAAATGCTAGCATGTTGCATGTTTAAATAACGAAATAAATGTTAAATATAACTTAACGAAAGCTTTAACGTGCTTAAGAGATAAACTTCAGGTAAACTTTTATAATATTTAATGTTTAAAAGTAATTTTAAGCACTTTTACAAACTTAACGAAACTCAACGAAACTTGACGAAACTTTTTTTCTTGCATAAACACAAAAGAATTTCATAAAATGTGCAAACAGTCTGTTTATTTATATATCCGACATAAATATCTAATGAAAATGTGGTATTAATCATCTCTAAACTTAAACTAGAGACAAAATTTAGGACCTAAGGACCTTACAATCAGGATATTAACAAAAAATTGTTGTTCTACCTTTTTTCAGTTAGTTGATTTATTTGAAAATCCTAGCATGTTCTATGTTTAAATAACGAAATAAATGTTTAACATAGCTTAACGAAAGCTGTAAAGTGTTTAAGAGATAAATTTACGGCCAATTATTATCAAATGTAATGTTTAAAAATTATATAAGGCACTTTCACGAACTAAACAAAACTCAACGAAACCTGACGAAACTTTTTTTTTTGCTTGCACACGAAATGCTTTCATGAAAAACTTAAAAAAATCTGTTTATTTATTTATCCAAGTTAAATATCTGCTGAAAAAAGTGTGTTTCTTAAGTTTAAACCGAATAACACTCACTAATTCGTAAAAATATTTTATACAAATTATGACAAATTTTTAATTTATAATTTAATTCATGTTTATGTTCATAATTTTAATTCATATTCATATTCATATTCATATTCATATTCATATTCATATTCATATTCATATTCATATTCATATTCATATTCATATTCATATTCATATTCATATTCATATTCATATTCATATTCATATTCATATTCATATTCATATTCATATTCATATTCATATTCATATCCTTATTCATATTCATATTCATATTTATATTCATATTCATATTTATATTCATATTCATATTCATATTCATATTCATATTCATATTCATATTCATATTCATATTCATATTCATATTCATATTCATATTCATATTCATATTCATATTCATATTCATATTCATATTCATATTCATATTCATATTCATATTCATATTCATATTCATATTCATATTCATATTCATATTCATATTCATATTCATATTCATATTCATATTCATATTCATATTCATATTCATATTCATATTCATATTCATATTCATATTCATATTCATATTCATATTCATATTCATATTCATATTCATATTCATATTCATATTCATATTCATATTCATATTCATATTCATATTCATATTCATATTCATATTCATATTCATATTCATATTCATATTCATATTCATATTCATATTCATATTCATATTCATATTCATATTCATATTCATATTCATATTCATATTCATATTCATATTCATATTCATATTCATATTCATATTCATATTCATATTCATATTCATATTCATATTCATATTCATATTCATATTCATATTCATATTCATATTCATATTCATATTCATATTCATATTCATATTCATATTCATATTCATATTCATATTCATATTCATATTCATATTCATATTCATATTCATATTCATATTCATATTCATATTCATATTCATATTCATATTCATATTCATATTCATATTCATATTCATATTCATATTCATATTCATATTCATATTCATATTCATATTCATATTCATATTCATATTCATATTCATATTCATATTCATATTCATATTCATATTCATATTCATATTCATATTCATATTCATATTCATATTCATATTCATATTCATATTCATATTCATATTCATATTCATATTCATATTCATATTCATATTCATATTCATATTCATATTCATATTCATATTCATATTCATATTCATATTCATATTCATATTCATATTCATATTCATATTCATATTCATATTCATATTCATATTCATATTCATATTCATATTCATATTCATATTCATATTCATATTCATATTCATATTCATATTCATATTCATATTCATATTCATATTCATATTCATATTCATATTCATATTCATATTCATATTCATATTCATATTCATATTCATATTCATATTCATATTCATATTCATATTCATATTCATATTCATATTCATATTCATATTCATATTCATATTCATATTCATATTCATATTCATATTCATATTCATATTCATATTCATATTCATATTCATATTCATATTCATATTCATATTCATATTCATATTCATATTCATATTCATATTCATATTCATATTCATATTCATATTCATATTCATATTCATATTCATATTCATATTCATATTCATATTCATATTCATATTCATATTCATATTCATATTCATATTCATATTCATATTCATATTCATATTCATATTCATATTCATATTCATATTCAAATTCATATTCATATTCATAGTCATATTTATATATAAATCATCACTTTAGTAATTTTTTCATGAAAATATATTATGTTTTGAATCAAAAAAAAAAAATTAATAAAAATTTAGGTTTTTTTTTGCTTGTTTAAATCAGAATTTTTATTTTCCATAACTCAACGAAAGCTGAATAATGCTTTAAATTTAAACGTTATCTTTTCCACCTGAACATAAAAGGCTGAAAATTCAGTTTGAAAACCTAACGAAACTTGACGAAACTCAAGGAAACTTTAATTCTTACTAAAACTCATATTTTCTCTCTTCATTTGCCGACATATCACAAAATTTGAATAACTGTATTTAAGAGATCTGAGCGTGCAAAGCATAACTTAAAGAAAGCACAGATGAGTGTTGAAATTTTAAATAATTTTTAATTTTTTTTGTTGTTTTTGTGTTGAAAGTTATTTATTTTCTTGAGTTTTTTTTTAAATATTATTTTTTGCATGCCTTAGTTGTGAAACAAATGTTAAGTACAACTTAACGAAAGCTTTTAAGTGCTTTATATTTAAATGTATGCCTATTTTTCATTAAATATAATGTTTAAAAGACATTTTAAGCATTTTCAAAAACTCAACGAAACTCAACGAAACTTAACGAAACAATTTTTCTTGCTCAAACACAATATGCAGGCGTGAAATATTCAAAAATTCACTCAATTTTTATGTCTGACATATAAATCTTTTGCAAATGTGGTGTTACTTAACATTACTAATTATTCTGAATGATGCGATAAATAAATTATATAAATTATGTTTTAGTAAAACATTAAACTGTTACCTTTTTTGTATTCATAAAGTCAATCTTAGTGCTAACAGATTAAAATTAAAACTTAACATTCTTCAGTTAAATTTAAAATTATAAACATTTAAAAACGGAATGTATTTAAAACACAGCAAGTTTTAAATTTGTTTATATTTAAAATCACAGATTTTTATAGGATTACTTTTTGTGTTTAATGTGTGCGTTTGAAAAAAACCACTAAACTGTGTGCCTATGAAACACTTCGCAAATAGCTGCTGGCAGTGTTGGCAATGTTTCTATTTCCGTCTCCCTTTTCTTCTTGGCAGTGATTTTGAGTTCATAACTAACGGCATTTAATGTCAAGTTAAAAGCATATTTATAAATACAATAACGCATCCTTTAAGTATACTCCAGCACTAAATGGAAGAAATCTATTTTCACAAAGTATTTCCGAGTCATTAAGTTGTATTTTGTTGTTTCTTTTTTTTCTGATTTTTGTCTTTAGCAATAACTGGCAGCTGACTGGACGGTCAGTCAAGCAACTCAATGTGAATAAAACATTTCTAAGCCATTAACTTGTTCTCAAGTTAAGAAATAATGTCTTATTTAATGTTGTTGTTGTTGTTGTTTGACGTTACCTTGGCCAACAGCATAACTGGCAAAAAAATCTTCAGAACCAATTAGCTATGAAGAATAGCTGAATTAAAATTAATGACGTTATTGGTGCTTTCGAGATTCTTTTTAATGCTTTTTTTTTAAAATAGGGAAAATTGTTTCATTTTTTTTTGTCTATTGATTTGTGTGTTTATGAATGCAAAATATTGGAAATACTTTTTATGTCGACTTATTTAGTCTAGAAAGATTTATGCAAAATCTACAAAAGGGTCGGATATAAAGAGGTTTGAAATTTTTAAAGCTTCCTGAGCATACATTTTCGTTGGCATTGTTTTTTAATTGTCCTCAACTCTGAAAAAATAAGCATTTAAACTCTTGTGGGCCATTTAGTATGGTTTATATCTCACTAACACATAAGAAAAATAAATATTTTATTTATTTTAGACTCTGCTTTCAACATTATCACAGCTAACCACATTAATTAAAACTATAGTGGAAAATTTACTTTGAAACTACATTATTTAAGCCTTTTCATAATGTTGAGCTCGCTTTTTGTGCAAGTAACGTAGACTCGCATCACAATAACGTGATTAGAAGCATTTTTTTTGCACTCAAGTGACCCATTAGAAATTGTTTGTCAACAAGCTTTATTGTGGGTTATTCCCAACATGACGGCATGAACAATTTCTCTAATTTAATAAATGTTTCACATTAGTTTTTATATTAAATTTTTAAACTGTTTTATGCAAAATGTTGACTTATGGTTGTTAAAACATGATAAGCTATGCTTAGCTTAATTTGACACAAGAGCTTTTATATTGTGTATTTTCAAAAGCTTACAATTTTTTATTTCAACTTCTACATGCCAAACCAAGAGTCATAACCGGTTGTTGTTGTTATCGTTTGATATTCTTTTCACAGCTCGGCTACCTAAATCAAAATTTAAATAGCTGTCGTTCTTCGTATTTTGTATTTGAAGTATTTGAACACTGCTTCTGCAACTGGGTCTTGCAAATATTTGTACGAATGACTACGTATTCTTACTTTGTAAATAAAACCGTACAATAGAGTTTTATTTGCGTAAATCTGAGTTTTTCAGCATTAATATTATAAATATGTTAAAATTGATTTTATTGAGCTAAGCGATATTTGCCTTGCAAATATGTTTATTTTTCATATAAGCATGGTTAAAAGTAAATAGTACTTTAAAAAAATTGACAGAAGTTTCTAACTTAATCACACATATTATGAGTTTAAGATATTCATAGGTTATAATAAGGAAATTATACTTAACGAAAGCTTTTAAGTGATCAATTGATAAATGTTAGTTCATCTTTCGTTGAAAGTAATGTTTGAAAGTAATTTCTAGCAATTTTAACAACTTAACGAAACTGAACGAAACTTAACGAAGCTGTTTTTTTCTGACAAACCAAATAAATGGTTGTTAAAATTATAATTAAACTTTTTTAAAGATTTTAATAATCAAATAAATGTTTGAAAAACTTAACGAAAGCTTGAAAGTGTTCACTAGATATATTTTTGGTAATTTTTTGTTAAAAATAATCTTTGAGAGTAATTTTAAGCAGTTCGAACAACTTGACGAAACTTAACGAAATTGTTTTTTTACTAACAAGCAATAAAAAAGGTTGGTAAAAATATATAAAAATTTTTTAAAGGTGTCATAATCAAATAAATCTTAAATGCAACTTAACGAAAGCTTGTAAGTGGTCAATAGATCAATTTTGGGTAATTTTTCGTTAAAAGTAATGTTTGAAAGCAATTTTTAGCAGTTTGAACAACTAAACGGAACTAAACGAAACTTAACGAAACTGTTTGCAGCTGACAAGCAAAAGAAATGGTTGTTATAATTATAAGTTAAAACTTTTTAAAGGTTTTAATAGTCAAATAAATGTTTAAAGAAACTTAACGAAAGCTTTAAAATGCTCAATACATATATTTATGGTAGTTTTTCGTTAAAAGCAATGCTTGAAAGCAATTTTTGGGACATTAAACAACTAAACGAAACAACTTAACGAAACTAAACAAAACTTAACGAAACTTTTTTCGCTTTCAAGCAATAACACATGGTTGTTAAAATTGTAATAAAAAACTTTTTAAAGGTTTTAATAACCAACTAAATCTTCAATGCAACTTAACGAAAGCTTTTAAGTGGTAAATAGATCAATTTTGGGTAATTTTTCGTTAAAAGTAATGTTTGAAAGCAATTTTTAGCAGTTTAAACAACTTAAAGAAACTAAACGAAACTGTTTTTTGCTGACAAGCAAAATAAATGGTTGTTAAAATTATAATTAACATTTTTTAAAAGGTTTTATATTCAAACAAATAAATGTATAAAAAACTTAACGAGAACTTTAAAGTACTCAATAGATATTTTTTTTTGTAACTTTTCGTCAAAAATAATGTTTGAAAGCAATTTTTGGCACTTTGAACAACTTAACAAAACTTTTTTTTGCTTACAAGCCATAAAAATGGTTGTTAAAATTATAAACATATTTTTTAAAGATTCTTATAACCAAATAAATGTTTACTGAAACTTAACGAAAGTTTTTAAGTGTTCAATAGATAAGTATTGGCTCATTTTTAGCATTTTAAACAACTAAACAAAACTTAACGAAATTTTTCTTGCTAATAATAAAATAAATTTATGTTAATTTATAAGTTTTTTCCTTATGTAGGTTTCAATATGAAAATTGAGCTTAAAAAAATTAAGCAAATGCTTTAAAGAGCTCTATAGGTAAATATTTAATCATTGGTTACCAAGCAATATGTTTTCAAGTTATTTTAAAAAATTTTAACAATTAAACGAAGCTTAACAAAACTTTACTCCAAAAAGAAATAAAGGTTAAATAAAACTTAACGAAACCTTTTAAGAGCTCAAGAATTAAATTTTGGCTTATTTTTCGTGAAAAATTGACGTTTAACGTAATTTTAAGCATTCTGAAAAACTTAAAGAAACTCAACGATACTTGAAGAAACTTTTAAAACGTTTAAATACCGACACAAAGGTTAAATAAAACTTAAAGAAAGCTTTGTAGTGGTTTATCGTTCAAAAAATTGTTTTAAGTAATTTTGAGCAGACTGAAAAACTTACGAAACTCAACGAATTTTGTTGTTTTACTTCGAAACAAAATAATATTTTGTTAAAATTGAAGGTTTAGCTTTTCATATGTTTAAATAAGAAGATTCTAAATGCTTTGAATAACTTGACGAAACTTAAAGAAACTATAGGCTCAAACAAGTTATGCATAAGCATACAAAAGTTTCAGAGAGAAGTCAACGAAAAGTATACAAAAGTTCAAAAACACACTTTTCCATACTTAATTAAAAACAAAGTAGGCATGAAAAAAATTCCAATATAAATCGATTCGAATGAAATGACAAATAAAAAATAATTTCTTTTTGTAGAAAAAGATTGCCAACTCAGATTGCAAAACAAATATTTTCTTAAAGTTTCCAAGCTGTATGATGGAAAATAGCGGTTAATTTCAATTTGAACCTCGCTTAATAAACTAATCCTATCTAAAACATATATTTTTTTCTGATTTTAAATACAATTTCGATACATAAGTGAATTAAAATCAGAATTTTAATTATTTATTAAACAGGTTGCAACCCTTTTCTGCTTAGCAATATACGGTGTCGAGCGCTCACACTCAAGTTTTGAAAAGTAAACGAAAATTGAGAAACTGAACGAAAAATTGCTTTTGCAGAACTTGGGCGGCTCAATATATTGCTGAGCAAGTACGTTCTTTTGCTCTCTTGCTTTTGTTTACTTACGCATAACTTGGTTGGGCCTTATTTCACCCCTATTTTTTCACACAAAATTGTTGACAAAATTTAAGCTTTTTATAGATTTTAACAAAAAAAAAATAAAGGGTTTAAATGCTGAAGAGATAAATTTTTAGTAGTAATTTTTATTTTTTTTTTCAGTGTAATGTGGAAGTCATTTTGTTAAATTATTGTAATATAATTATTGTTATTGTCACATTTCATGTGATATTTATATGATGTTTAAAAAAGAATTTTTCATCACTTTGATAATGATGTTTTGGAAACTTGATTTTGATGTGATGGTGATGTGATGTTGATGTGATGTTGATGTGATGTTGATGTGATGTTGATGTGATGTTGATGTGATATTGATGTGATGTTGATGTGATGTTGATGTGATGTTGATGTGATCTTGATGTGATCTTGAAGTGATGTGTATGTGATGTTAATGTGATGCTGATATGATGTTGCTGTGATCATTTATATAATTTTTCATAATTTTTGTCATATCAAATTCAATCTGATTTTGACGTAACTTTGATGTGAGATTGATATAATTTTTATGCAATTTCAATATTAGAATACAAAATTTAGATATTATTATATGATTGTGGTGTGAATTTTATTTCATCTGATTTCATATCAAAATCAATGTGATGTTCGTTTGATATTGAATTATTTTCAATTTTGATTTATTTTAAAAATTATTTTAATTTTAAAGTGAAGCATTTGAAAACGGCAGGAATTTCAATACAATTTTGAAATGATATTGATGTGATGTTTACGTTATTTTGATGTGATTTGTATGTAAATGTTATGCAATTTTAAAGCGACTGCACATTTTGAAGGTAATATTGATAAGACTTTCAAGTGATATTCATGTGATATGTATGTGACATTGATTTTAAATTTATGTGATCTGTGATTATGTGATGTGATGTTGAGGTGACGTTGATGTGATTTTATGTTATTTATTTAATATTTTCACATACTTTTTAATGACTTCGATATGATTTTGATGTAATTCATGATTGATTGAAATGATTTGATTTTCATGTGATTTCAATATTGTAAATCATGTGCTTTTTGTGGCTTTGACAAACCTTAGATGACATTTTAATTTGATGATGATTTCAAGTTTATTTCAACTTGATTTCAATATCAAATGATTGTGATGTTCCTTTAATATTTAATTATTTTTAATGTTGATTTCATCTACAATTGATTTTTATTTGATTTAAAATAAATTTTAATTTCATTTGAAAGTGATTTTGATGAGGCTTTAAGTAATTTCGATATAATGTCAAAGTAATATTTACGTAATTTGTATGTGATTTTCGTGTAATTTGTACGTAATTTTAAAGAGACTGAATATTTCTAAGGTAATAATAAATATTTCTAAGTAATTGATGAAACTTTGAAGCGATACTAAAGTTGCATTTGTGTGGTATTGATGTCACAATAATGTGATATTGAAGTGATGTTGATGTGATGTTAATGTGATGTAAATGTGATGTTAATGTGATGTGATGTTGACGTGATGTAAATGTGATGTTGATGTGATTTTGATGTGATCTTGATGTGATGTTGATGTGATGTTGATGTGATTCTGATCTGATATTGATGTGACATTGAAATGATTTTGTTTTGATGTTGTGGTGATTTAATGTCGCACACTAAATACAAAACAGTCACAACTCAAAATTTTTTATATAGAATTTTTGTTATAAATCAATTTATAAAACACATATCTGACTATATTTTTCGTTATTTTCTTCATTAACTGGAAGAATGAAGTTTTTGTGTTAAATGAAAATTATTTTTCTTCTGCCGTTTCAACCAAAGAGTTTTATTTTTCGCTTTTCCTGAAAAGTTATGTTTTTTAAGTTGTGACTGTTTTGTATTTAGTGTGCGATATAATTTATGCTTAATTTTTATGTGACAGCGAATGATTTTCATGCAATTTCAATATTGCAAGTCATCTGATTTATGTGACTTCGATATTATTTAGAGCATTATCAGTATTATTGTGATTTGAATTTTATTTCAATTTAAAATCCAGGTGACATCTATTTGATATGGAATTATTCTTAATTTTAATTTCATTGAAACTGATTTTTATGAGGCTTTTAGTGAATTTGATACAGTTTTAGAGTGACATTGATGTGATTTTTACGGAATTTTGATGTGATTTTAAATAAAATTTTCTTAATTCCAAAGTGATGCACATTTTGAAGATAATATTGATAAGACTTTGACGTAATATTGATGTTGCATTGATGTGATTTTGATGTGATGGTGATATGATATTTATATTATCATATTCGATATGATTTTGATTTGAAATTTTAATAGTAAAACAAATAATTTTATCATGTTTATGTATTTTCAATATGGTGTGAATGTAATTTTTGAACATAATTTTTATACAATTTTCAAGTGGTATTGATTAAAATTCATGCCTCAGACCATGATTACGCAAAGATGATGGGCAAGGACTAGTAGCCACATGACGTTTTCAGGACAGTATCCCTTTCTAACAATCTAACTCATCCAAACAAATCCAAAAAAATACTAAATAGCAAAGTTAGATACATTGTATTATGATGGTACTTGCAAGGATAAAAAATGAAAAAAAGGGCAAAAAAAATCACTTTTTTAAAACAGCTGCCATATTTTTAAAAACAAAATTTTTTATTTTCGTAGTTCAGACGATATTCTTACTCATTAACAATCTTTTTATTTTTCTTTTTCAGATCACTTAAACGGTGAGTAATAAAAAAACATTTTGTAGACATAAGTAATATACATTATGATATACCATCGTACTGTTTGGTATGGTATGATTCGAATTGAACGTAAGGGATTGAAAAAAATTAATGCTTGTGAAAAACAATTTAAGAACATGCTAATTTTTTAAAGTCTTATACGCAGAGTACTAACTCAAGAAATTTTCCGCTACTTTTTTAAATTTTTTGCAAGTATGGCATGTCCAGCTTTATTTGGTTCGAGATTATTGGTTACTTTAATGCATTGTTTTAAATGGCAGAACTTAAAATATAACGCTTTTTTAACACACAGTCGAATTAAGTATCACTCATACGCCCCGTAATTCTGAACTCAAGCAAAAATTTTTATTTCATTTTCTACAATTTCTACAACCATTTCTTTTTTTATTATTATCTGTCTTAAGCAATTCGTAACAGTGTTCAGTCACATACATTTATTTTAGAATAATGATTTTTAAATCAGTAAAGCCCATAAAAAAACAGTTGCTGTCGACTTCATCATCTGTGACATTGTACAATTTGACAATTTTAAGTAAACTTTCTCAAGCATGACATTCGAAACAAACTAAATCTGCAGACCTATATCAATTTTTAAGCAACTCCATTCCTTTTGAAAGGACAACAAGATGTGGTAAAAAAGAAAACAACATAAATGACAAATATATGACAAACAGCTGTTGTTTTACACAACTCAATCCTGTAGAACTCAGTCAATGTCCGGCTGGATAGCAGTTTGCTTGCTTATACAGCAACAAGCAAAAGCCTTAGTCACACAGCTACCAAGAAAAATAATCATTGTTTCAAGTGTCAATTTCAATTTCTTGCCTTGCATGACATATTCAAGCAGCCGTAAATAATTGCTATACCGATATCATAAATGTCCAGACTAGTTAACTGACATAATAAATGTCTGAGTGACAAGATATAGATAAGCAAAGAGAAGAATTAATTTACAATAAATTTCTTATTAAATGTTGTCTGCGTGCAAACAAATAAATTTCCAGCAATAATTGTTGATAAAAAGAGCCTGAATGAAAAAGGATATGATGTATTTGTTTTTGTGGCTGCTTGCCAGACTGCAACGCGTGCAACTTAAACTGTTGTTGCTTTATGTGAAAACTATAGCAACCAGCAATTGCTACGACAAACAGTTAAGCATAAAACAACGTAGTGTGCCAATATTTGCACAAAAAAACAATGATAATTTATAAAATGAAAACAATAAATCATGCTTTTGTAAGAACCGCTAAAGCAGACATACAGACTGCTATGTTTATGTCTGAAGCTAAAAGCAGGTTAAGCAAGGCTGGTTTTATAGAAAACAATGGCTAAAAAGAAATGAAAAACACCGTTATACAGGATTTTTATTTTTTATTTGTTTTAACATAATTCAATGCAGCTTCAATTCATTCAAGAAGAAATAATAAATATTTTTACAACGTAACAGAACGACAACAATATAAAATAATTTCCAACCATTTAACAAAATAACAAACAAACGCTTATGTCATACAATATTTGCAATAAATAAACAACATACTGCGTATACATTGCGTGTGCTTGCATGTCTGTCCGTAGTTAACTATCTACCTGTGTGCAGAAAACAAGAAAAATAAAAAATAGACAAAAACAACAACTGCAGCGCACGTGCTTGTAAAGCAAGTTTGCATGCAAAGTAATTAATTTGCTGCGTGTTGTAATGAATTGCATTTTAATTACACACGCAAGAACAGACAACAAAGCAAACAAAGCTACACACAAACACAAACACACACAGACACTCCAACCACCAATGCCACACACATATGGTCAGCCAATATTTTAAGCATACTGTTGAGCGCATTTTAAATAGAAATCAAAAAACAAAAAATCAAAAGCATTGCTATAAAAAGCATCAACAATGTTGAAATCCAACGTTCACAGCATAATTAAAATGTAAATGTATGCATTGCTTGCATACATAAACACACACACGCACTCATATCTATGGATATGTGTGCCAACAGCAACAACAATCAACAACAGCTTATGCATCATGTGCTTAATATCATTGTTTTTTCATCATAAATAAAATTAAAATCAACATTTAACAACAACAACAACAACAAAATTAACAAATACAACAACATTGACGTCAGACACAACGTATTAATATTTTAGTTAAAAGCTTTTAAGCATGCTTATCATAATTAATTGTTAAGTAGTTGTTGCTATTTCAACAGCGCTTGTAAATAGTTTTAAAGCAAAAATAAAAATTCAATTATTTATAAAGTTTTGCTACATTCACATCTAGTTGAAAAATAAATGCCACTTTTGACATATAAAGAACTTGACAACAACATGACAACGTGGCGTATGAGTGATATTATTTAAATGCGTTACTGTGCTCAGCAAATCATTTATGCAGCAGCTTATTTGATAAGACTGTAATAGACCGCTTGTATAGAGGACGCCGAGGCTGAAAACAAAAATAAAACAAAAAGTGTTTTAAAACAATACAAATAGCTAACTATGTCGCTTATTCGCACAGATTTTATTTTCAGCTTCGACTTCAGCGTCCAATATGCGGCCTTAGTCGCACTAGACAGAAAACAAAACCCTGAAAAGACAGTTTTTTAGCCTATTCCATGTATGGCGAATCGAACTGCATTATTAGTTTTTTCAATTTTTGGCACGCCTTCATACAAATTTTTTTTTTTAATTTTTTTTTAAATTTATTTTATGGTTTGTAACATATAGTAGTTGATGTTTCTGATAAGTTTTTTTTTAATAAGTTCTTACGAATATCTCATGCTTTACATTTTGTAAACAAACCAAACACCAAAACTTGGGCACCTTAAGATTTAAGTTACAAAAGATTGTATAAATTTTCTGGGTGTTTCAAAGTTTTCGGTTTAAAAGTCGCCCAAAACGATGTCTCATCAATATTGCCTGCAAAATGTGCAGTCACTTAAAAAACAAAATGTATAATGTATAAAAGCTTCATCAAAATCTTTTTTAAATTACACCAAAATTTTAAATAATTCACTATCAAACGAACGTCATATCGATTTTATCAACTCGATATAAAAATTAAATCACATAAATATTTAACAAGCATCGAAATCATATCAAAGTTACATTAGCCACTTGACTTACAATATTGAAATTGCATGAAAATCAGTCGAAGTCACATAAAAATTATTTTAAATAACATCGAATCTCATCAAACTTATTTCAATAACACATCAATATCACATCAACATCACATCAAAATCATAGCAACATCACATCAACATCACATCAACATCACATCAACATCACATCAACATCGCATCAACATCACATCAACATCGCATCAATGTCACATGATTATCACATAAATATCACATCATTGCCAGATTTATGCAAAATTAATATTGCTTCAAAGTCACCTTGACTCAATGAAATATGCACTCACTTAAATGCATACTCACTCACAAAACCACGTAAATATCACTTTACAATTATATTGAAATCACGCTTAATCAAAATCACACTTAACTGAAATCAAAATTGAAAATAATGCAATATCAAATAGACATCATATTGACTTTTATTTAATAAAATCAACTCGTAATAAAATTCAAAAAATAATAATATTTAAAAGACTAAATAAAATCGAAGTCACATAACACACATGACTAACAGTATTGAAATTGCATGCAAAACCAATCAACTCCACATTAAAATTACGGTAAAATCATATTGAAGTCACACAAAAAATTATATTAAAATTATCAGTAAATACTAAAAAAAAACATTAACATGATATTAGTATCACATCAATATCACATCAACATCAACATCAACATCAACATCAACATCAACATCAACATCAACATCAACATCAACATCAACATCAACATCAACATCAACATCAACATCAACATCAACATCAACATCAACATCAACATCAACATCAACATCAACATCAACATCAACATCAACATCAACATCAACATCAACATCAACATCAACATCAACATCAACATCAACATCAACATCAACATCAACATCAACATCAACATCAACATCAACATCAACATCAACATCAACATCAACATCAACATCAACATCAACATCAACATCAACATCAACATCAACATCAACATCAACATCAACATCAACATCAACATCAACATCAACATCAACATCAACATCAACATCAACATCAACATCAACATCAACATCAACATCAACATCAACATCAACATCAACATCAACATCAACATCAACATCAACATCAACATCAACATCAACATCAACATCAACATCAACATCAACATCAACATCAACATCAACATCAACATCAACATCAACATCAACATCAACATCAACATCAACATCAACATCAACATCAACATCAACATCAACATCAACATCAACATCAACATCAACATCAACATCAACATCAACATCAACATCAACATCAACATCAACATCAACATCAACATCAACATCAACATCAACATCAACATCAACATCAACATCAACATCAACATCAACATCAACATCAACATCAACATCAACATCAACATCAACATCAACATCAACATCAACATCAACATCAACATCAACATCAACATCAACATCAACATCAACATCAACATCAACATCAACATCAACATCAACATCAACATCAACATCAACATCAACATCAACATCAACATCAACATCAACATCAACATCAACATCAACATCAACATCAACATCAACATCAACATCAACATCAACATCAACACATCACATCAAAACATCACAGCAACATCACATCAACATCATGTCAACAGCATGTCAACATCATATCAACATCACATCAATATCACATCATATCAATGAAACATTAATATCTGTTCAAGTTTCACCAGTTTTACCTCAAAAATGTGCATCACTTTAAGATTCCTTAAAAATGACATCACCTCAAAACTACATAAAAAGTACTTCAATATCACTTTACAATTATAATGAAATCACCTAAAGCCTCATTAAAATTACTTTTATTACATTACTTTGAGCACACGACTTAAAATGTTGAAATTGCAAGGAAATCTTATAAATTTCATATCAAAGTTGTGTCAAAATCATATCGAAGTACAAAAAATTATGCAAATATCACATATGAGTCACAAAAAAATCACATAGATATAACATCACTATCACATCAATGTCACATCAATATCACATCAACGCAGCATCAATATGGCCGATCAGATTTCTAGGCTGATCGTTCAAGGCGGGTGATCAAAAACAATCGCAGTTCTTGCACCATGAAAGCAGATGATCTCCTAAGAGATCACTGCGCTCAGGAGTCGCATCGTTTGCGTTTATCTATATTTATCTGTGGCAGAAGGTCGAAGATCAGCCCTTTTTCACAGTTATAGAGGAATTGCTCCTAGTTGAACTTAAAGCTATTGGTAGTAGACGTGGTAAGGTATGCCGATGTCGTAGCAGTCATCATACGAGGGAGCTTTGAAAAATCCTGGTGTTGGATTTTTTACAGGCAGCACTGTTCACGTCGCTGTACATCCAAAAAGGACAGCTATTGTGACTTTCACAATACAGCGTTAACTCACGCTTACTTGCCCCCATACTCTTTGGGGAAAAATAAAAACTTTCCTTAGCAAAATATTTAGGAGTGGTCCTGGACAGCAAACTATTCTGTAACCTTCACATTGACCGCTTTATTAGCAAATTTGTGGACAGCTTTTTTGTGGATCTGTAGAAGAATTTGAGGCAAGGACTAGAGATGATGGGCCCTAAGATAATGTGCCCCTGTACAAACTCTACAAGTTAATCGTTAGACGACACTGTCATACATGTCTGTACGTTGTGGTCGCCGAAAATCCAAGAATGTCAATCACCAAATTTCAATGAAGCTCAAATAACTGCAGTGGCATGTATGACAGGTTGGTTCACCCGAACAGCGTTCTTCAAGTACATCTTAGGGCTTATATAATTTCTCATACACATTCAGATGGAGGCCAAGCTCAGACTGAACAAATTTTTTCATCTGAGTAAATTTGCCCCCAGCCCTTGACTTGAACGGACACATCTAAGAATTCTGCTTGCCTTCAGATGACATACTTCACAAAAGCTGCTTTAAGGGGGGACATGACATTGGCCGTTTTTTTAATTGTTTTTTATAGTTTCGTATTTTAGTAAATATTCTTAAGATTCTAAGAAAAAAACTTCATGGAAAAATTCTTACGGGTTTAAAAGTTACAGTCGGTTTAGTGAGAGCGCATTTTTAATATTAACCCTTTTTTTTCTTTGTTCACAAACTTTGAACGCGTTTATCTCGAAACCATGTGTTTCGTACTGGTTGCGGCACTAGCGAGTTCATTTTTTGACAAATTATTTTTTTTTTTATTTTTTTAAACTTAATTCACTATCGTATGACACGAGCTTTATTTAAAATTTTTTTTAATTTGTACGAATTTATAAAATTAAAAATTTTTTCGAAAAACAGACTTTCAAATTTGGAACATCACCAAAAATTGAAAAAAAATTTTTACAAAAAAGCTCCTGTCATACAATAACCAATACTGTAAAAATTTAAATAAGTAATTTTTTTCCAGATTGGACAATTTTTGCTACATCCAGCGCTGCAACTACGAGGCCCCGTTTTTTTCTGTGCCGCCAGTTTGGAGTTCTATAAAACCATGTTAGAGTGAAAAATATATTTTTTTTTAAATTTTTTTCTTGTAATTTGTTCAATTCTCTACAATAATAATTTTGGAAAAATGTTTGTTTTTGACTAACAAGGAAAGGTCCCCAGGTGACAGTCTCCGATTTGAATGATTTTCGAATATGTGATAGAAAACAAAAATCTAAGGTCGACGTATTTTTTTATACGTGCTCAATCTATGGTTTAGCGTTTCAAACTTTCGTTCCAAAATCAGCGAAAATTTCATTTTTTTGCTATAATTTCGCTATTTTTCATGGAAACATTTTGAAATTTGGTACCAAACGAAAGCTTTTACAAAACCACACACGATGGCATCAATTTTTCATAAGAAAATTGTGTTGTCATTTTGTTGTTGTAATTTTTAGTAATGTTTAGTCGATATCAAAGAAATATATTGACACAATTATTTCATAATATTTCGTGTTGGATTTAAGGCAATTTGAAACTAACCTTTTTTTTTGTTTTTTTTAAATTTGTTTTTATTTATAATAAAATTTTTGTTTTATTGAAGTGTATTTATTTTGTTTAGAGTAAAAATTTTATTGCATTAAAAGTGGCCAATATGGGTATCAAAAACTTTATTTTTTTATGGCCTATTCTCATGTTTAAATATTTTATCGAAAAAGTTTACATTTCATAGGACTTCCATACAAAAGGGGTGCTTTTTTCTTGTAAGTCTCATCGCACCAGTAAACAATTGTTTTAATCATCCAAAGTAGCAAATATGGACATTTTTACGATATGCAAAAGAAATGGAATGCATTTGATTTTTAGCAGCAACAATCATACAAATCTTCTTCTAATTTCAAAACCTCAACTTTGTGAATGAATAACTCATCAGATATGAAAATAATTTTTTTTAGTTATATTTCATAATAAAAAAAATTAATTTCAAAAAAAGTCCACGTCCTTCAAAGTGGATTTCGGCTTAAATTCGTTTAGACATGTTTTTTTTAGAAAAACATTATATATTTAATAGATCTTTAAAAACGAACCACTCCCTGCAATTTTTTATAAATTTTGTTTTAATTCGAAATTTGCATTATTTACTCTCATTAAAAAACAGAAATAAAATTTTTGTACAAAAATCCGCCATTTAATACATTTGAAATTTAATTTGAGAAGAGCTTATGAATAAATCGAATTTTAATTTTTCTTCAAAACTAAAAATTTTTAACCAAAATTATCTTTTATACATTCCACAAATGCCAATTGTCCGAAAAATGCAGTTCCAAAATCCAAAATTCCACTTTCCGAGCAAGCAACTCATTCAAATTTGAACGGTTTTTAAATTTTTTTTTTTTTGTTTTTCTAAATGTTTGTTTAATTTTTTTTTGAAATGTGTTGGCAATTATGGTAATTATCTTGCCAAGTGTATGTTTAATGAATTTTCTTAATATTGTCTTTAGTTGTTTAACGTGTATTTTTATCAAACGCCAAGACAGAGAAAAAAACTCTCTGAAATTTAGAGTTCAATATTTGGAAGCGAATATCTCTGACACTTTTTAAAAAATTGCATTTATTTCTTTTTTGTATTTTATTGCAATTAAATGACTTAAAAAAATTGTAAAGTTTTTACAGTTACTTTATTATTGATATTTTAATTATTGCCTTTAAAAACAGTCCAATAAAATGAATGTTTTCTCAAAATATGGATTAAAAATTGTTTTTGTTGTAAAAATAAAAAAATTTCAAATTTGCATTTTTTATTTTCTTTCATTTTATATAGTTTATTTAAGACGAATTTATTTTTGTTTGACAGAAAAATTAATAAATCTTATGTGTCATCGAAAAAACAAGACTGCCCCCTATGATTTTTTGCTAGAAAAAATTTTTTTTTATATATTGTTCTTATATTTTTTAAATCTTCAACAAGCTTCAAAAACAATATATTTGAAGTAAATTTCATTAAAGCTACAAGCAATTAAAAAATATAGCCACGAATCTGTTTTACTGATCCTGCCTATCTATATAATTAATAGGCTAAGGTTTTTTTTGTGACTTCAACTCCTCCCAGAGACCAATGGACCACCTTTATCGATTCAGATGTCATTAAATTAGATTTAGGCTGTAGATTTGCAAACCACTTTTAAAAATTTTGATTTCGCTTCAGGGGGTTCCCAACTTTTTAAAACAGAAATAAAATTTTTGTACAAAAATCCGTTATTTTATCGATTTGAAATTTTGTTTGAGAAGAGCTTATAAATTGATCGAATTTTAATTTTTTTCAAAACTAAAAATTTTTAACCAAAATTATCTTTTATGCATTCCACAACTGCCGATTGTTCGAAAAATGCAGTTCCAAAATCCAAAATTCCACTTTCCGAGCAAACAACTCAGTCAAATTTTAACTGTTTTCAAAAAAAATTTTTTTTTTTGATTTTTTGGCGTTTTTTAATTGAAATGTGTTATAAATCGATGTTGAAGGTGTTCTGTAAGTATTTTTTATTTATTTCTTAATTGTGTCTTAGTATTATTTTTTGTCTCAAATATATTTTTTACTTCCTTTTTTTTTTTAAATTAGTTATGTTTTATAGCTTGAAAAGTAAAGCTGCGATGTCTCTATAGTAATATTACTATAAGACTATAACACTATAGTAATATTAGTGTTAGTCCGTCTTCCTATTTTGACAGTTATATCAGATCATACGTTTTAAGTCAAAACATTCAGATGTTGATCTTTTATATCATTATTTAGACTGATTATATCGTTATTGAGGAAACAAGCTTATTGAATAGAATATCGTCTAAAAACATATGTCTAATGTTTCCAACATTTAATTTTTAATGAATTGCTCGAATTCGGGCAACAGGTTTACTAGAATTTATTAAAGCACTAAAATCGCTTATCAAAGCTAAGCTTAGAATCTGCTTAGAACCACAAAATTACCCTAGAAGGAGGGGCTCAATGGTGCCATGGTTCTCAGTTTGGGAATAATGCAGCTCGGTGGTGCCATAGCTCTGGGTTTTATGTAAGAAGATACGAATTGCAGAAGAACAATAGTTCTAATTTTGTTGATTTTATTTCTTACAGTTTTTATTCTTTTCTTTTTAATTGCTTATTTTTAGTAATTAATCATTATTATTATTACTTGAATCTTTATTGCTTATTCCTTATGGCCTACTGTTAATTCAGTTCTTAAATTCTTGGTTCTTAACATTTTTTTCATTTTTGTCAATTCATTTACTTAAGGCATCTTTATTATATCTCCTGCCCACATCTTTATGATGTCCTTAAAGAATAATTTTTCAATTATTTACCACCCTTTGTTAAATTAATTTGGAATTAATTGACAACACTTGGTTGTCTTGTTGTTGTATATGTCTATGTTTATATATATTCTGTCCATAATTAAACCACAACCACAAAAGAACACGAAATAAAAACGTCATCTAGTAAGAAACACACAAAAAAAAAAGCCCAGCAACAACAACAAGAGCCTCAATAAATTATCTTCTAGCACAGCGTGCCATCTTGATTAAATTGGCAAATTACTTTTTGGCGTATTAATGTCAGTTTATGCTGACAACATCGTCAGAGAATGCGATGTATTCGGTGTCATCGTGATCGTCATCGGGGTATCATCGTTATCATCCTCTTCATAATCACAAAGAAGTGCGTTTAATTCATGCTACGTCCCCTGAGGTGAGCTAATGCGATTCTTTCTTGCTCTTTTTTTGTTGTCGTTTTTGGCAAGAGCTATTAAATTACATTTCCTTCATCTTCTTCTTCTTTGTACTTGCTTGCTGCTTGCTTTTTTGCAGCGAGCAACACAGCACGATATTTATTTGTGCTTTTTGTACTTATTCGTCGCTCAGGTTTTTAAGACCAAATCGTATCACAGTTAAACATTGGCATTTTTTTTTGTGTCCTGCTTGGTATGCTGCAGCTGCTTTGTTTTATTTGAAGGCGGACCTGGTCTGTTTTATCCTATCTACACCTCTTGACAGCTAATGAACAGTGTATTATTATCTTGCTTTGGCAGCATCATTTTTAGTAAAGTATCCAAGGATTTGTCGGATTAATTTATTAAGTCATATGAATGAACATAAGAATAAGCTATTCAGTATACTTACAGTCTTTTGTTCTTTATCTGCTATGAAATATTTTTCATATTTATGTTCGCATTAACGCTTAACAAGGCTAAGGCTTTAGAAATAATGTGATTTTTTCTAAAGCTTACACTAAACGACAATTTCCGAATTTCTCTGTTTTCAATTTTTTTCCTTTTTTCTTATTTATTTATATTTTTATATTTTTATATTTTTATATTTTTATATTTTTATATTTTTATATTTTTATATTTTTATATTTTTATATTTTTGTATTTTTATATTTTTATATTTTTATATTTTTATATTTTTATATTTTTATATTTTTATATTTTTATATTTTTATATTTTTATATTTTTATATTTTTATATTTTTATATTTTTATATTTTTATATTTTTATATTTTTATATTTTTATATTTTTATATTTTTATATTTTTATATTTTTATATTTTTATATTTTTATATTTTTATATTTTTATATTTTTATATTTTTATATTTTTATATTTTTATATTTTTATATTTTTATATTTTTATATTTTTATATTTTTATATTTTTATATTTTTATATTTTTATATTTTTATATTTTTATATTTTTATATTTTTATATTTTTATATTTTTATATTTTATATTTTTATATTTTTATATTTTTATATTTTTATATTTTTATATTTTTATATTTTTATATTTTTATATTTTTATATTTTTATATTTTTATATTTTTATATTTTTATATTTTTATATTTTTATATTTTTATATTTTTATATTTTTATATTTTTATATTTTTATATTTTTATATTTTTATATTTTTATATTTTTATATTTTTATATTTTTATATTTTTATATTTTTATATTTTTATATTTTTATATTTTTATATTTTTATATTTTTATATTATTATATTTTTATATTTTTATATTTTTATATTTTTATATTTTTATATTTTTATATTTTTATATTTTTATATTTTTATATTTTTATATTTTTATATTTTTATATTTTTATATTTTTATATTTTTATATTTTTATATTTTTATATTTTTATATTTTTATATTTTTATATTTTTATATTTTTATATTTTTATATTTTTATATTTTTATATTTTTATATTTTTATATTTTTATATTTTTATATTTTTATATTTTTATATTTTTATATTTTTATATTTTTATATTTTTATATTTTTATATTTTTATATTTTAATATTTTTATTTTTTTATATTTTTTTATTTTTATATTTTTATATTTTTATATTTTTATATTTTTATATTTTTATATTTTTATATTTTTATATTTTTATATATTTATATTTTTATATTTTTATATTTTTATATTTTTATATTTTTATATTTTTATATTTTTATATTTTTATATTTTTATATTTTTATATTTTTATATATTTATATTTTTATATTTTTATATTTGTATATTTTTATATTTTTATATTTTTATATTTTTATATTTTTATATTTTTATATTTTTATATTTTTATATTTTTATATTTTTATATTTTTATATTTTTATATTTTTATATTTTTATATTTTTATATTTTTATATTTTTATATTTTTATATTTTTATATTTTTATATTTTTATATTTTTATATTTTTATATTTTTATATTTTTATATTTTTATATTTTTATATTTTTATATTTTTATATTTTTATATTTTTATATTTTTATATTTTTATATTTTTATATTTTTATATTTTTATATTTTTATATTTTTATATTTTTATATTTTTATATTTTTATATTTTTATATTTTTATATTTTTATATTTTTATATTTTTATATTTTTATATTTTTATATTTTTATATTTTTATATTTTTATATTTTTATATTTTTATATTTTTATATTTTTATATTTTTATATTTTTATATTTTTATATTTTTATATTTTTATATTTTTATATTTTTATATTTTTATATTTTTATATTTTTATATTTTTATATTTTTATATTTTTATATTTTTATATTTTTATATTTTTATATTTTTATATTTTTATATTTTTATATTTTTATATTTTTATATTTTTATATTTTTATATTTTTATATTTTTATATTTTTATATTTTTATATTTTTATATTTTTATATTTTTATATTTTTATATTTTTATATTTTTATATTTTTATATTTTTATGTTTTTATGTTTTTAAATTTTTATATTTTTATATTTTTATATTTTTATATTTTTATATTTTTATATTTTTATATTTTTATATTTTTATATTTTTATATTTTTATATTTTTATATTTTTATATTTTTATATTTTTATATTTTTATATTTTTATATTTTTATATTTTTATATTTTTATATTTTTATATTTTTATATTTTTATATTTTTATATTTTTATATTTTTATATTTTTATATTTTTATATTTTTATATTTTTATATTTTTATATTTTTATATTTTTATATTTTTATATTTTTATATTTTTATATTTTTATATTTTTATATTTTTATATTTTTATATTTTTATATTTTTATATTTTTATATTTTTATATTTTTATATTTTTATATTTTTATATTTTTATATTTTTATATTTTTATATTTTTATATTTTTATATTTTTATATTTTTATATTTTTATATTTTTATATTTTTATATTTTTATATTTTTATATTTTTATATTTTTATATTTTTATATTTTTATATTTTTATATTTTTATATTTTTATATTTTTATATTTTTATATTTTTATATTTTTATATTTTTATATTTTTATATTTTTATATTTTTATATTTTTATATTTTTATATTTTTATATTTTTATATTTTTATATTTTTATATTTTTATATTTTTATATTTTTATATTTTTATATTTTTATATTTTTATATTTTTATATTTTTATATTTTTATATTTTTATATTTTTATATTTTTATATTTTTATATTTTTATATTTTTATATTTTTATATTTTTATATTTTTATATTTTTATATTTTTATATTTTTATATTTTTATATTTTTATATTTTTATATTTTTATATTTTTATATTTTTATATTTTTATATTTTTATATTTTTATATTTTTATATTTTTATATTTTTATATTTTTATATTTTTATATTTTTATATTTTTATATTTTTATATTTTTATATTTTTATATTTTTATATTTTTATATTTTTATATTTTTATATTTTTATATTTTTATATTTTTATATTTTTATATTTTTATATTTTTATATTTTTATATTTTTATATTTTTATATTTTTATATTTTTATATTTTTATATTTTTATATTTTTATATGTTTATATTTTTATATTTTTATATTTTTATATTTTTATATTTTTATATTTTTATATTTTTATATTTTTATATTTTTATATTTTTATATTTTTATATTTTTATATTTTTATATTTTTATATTTTTATATTTTTATATTTTTATATTTTTATATTTTTATATTTTTATATTTTTATATTTTTATATTTTTATATTTTTATATTTTTATATTTTTATATTTTTATATTTTTATATTTTTATATTTTTATATTTTTATATTTTTCTATTTTTATATTTTTATATTTTTATATTTTTATATTTTTATATTTTTATATTTTTATATTTTTATATTTTTATATTTTTATATTTTTATATTTTTATATTTTTATATTTTTATATTTTTATATTTTTATATTTTTATATTTTTATATTTTTATATTTTTATATTTTTATATTTTTATATTTTTATATTTTTATATTTTTATATTTTTATATTTTTATATTTTTATATTTTTATATTTTTATATTTTTATATTTTTATATTTTTATATTTTTATATTTTTATATTTTTATGTTTTTGTACTTTTATGTTTTACTATATTTTTTTACACAAAAATGCGTTTATTTTTTATTAGTTCAACATGTTCAAAAAGCAACTGTTCTTCATATTAACGATTATATAACGGTTTGTGTGAATTAATTTTTATAATTAAATTTTTTCCTCTTTAAAATTTTGTTACAACACATTTATGACGAAACTTCTGACGTTGTCTTGTCTTCGTACAAACCAATTGAGCAATTTCAAAAAGTTACTCATACGTCCTGATGTACAATGAATGCGCAAAAGTTTTGTGTTGTACAAATAAAACCAAATTTTTGTCATGACGTTGACAAACATGGCAAAAGCATAACAACCACACTCAAATGAAACGAAACAAAACAAAACAGAATAAATAAAGCTTGAGCAAGAGCCATGATAGCAACACTTGCTGTCTAAAGCACATGCGTAGAGATGATAAGTTTCTGACAGGCTAGACAATGACAAAGAAATGCATGAAAACAATAATACAAAAAATAAAAAAATAGCAACAAGTGTTGTCATAGTCATGCTCATACAGTCGCACAAATGCACACCCAAGCACACTTATACTCCGCTAAGGACATTGATAAATAAACAAAATGCCACGCACTGACACAAAAAGCAGTATTTTTTAATAATTTCCATGGCTGTCTTCGAACTTAATGAATTGCATGCGCTTTTGTGGAACAACATACAACATGCTGCGATTTTTTTGAAAAACACACATGCAATAAGCAGTGATGAGCGTCACATGAAGCAAAGTGAATTGAGATATATAAAAATATATATATGTTTCAAGCGTATTTCAGGCAGTTCTTGCGAACATTTTGCAATCAATGCGAAAAACTGCTTTTTAATAAACTGTTGAATTTTCTCAATAATATAAATTTATTGACATTCAGCAGAAGATGCAGCATAAAGGTTTTATGATGAAGCAAGTAGAAAAAAATATCTGCTTAATAAGTTTTCAAGATAAATGGCGCATGTAAGCTTTTAATACACCAGCCCAAACCAACATGCATACTTCAGTGTTTGCTGAATTGAATAAAGAATATTTCTTTATAAAAATATATGGCAAAAAGACTGACAAGCTTGCTCATTAAAATGACTTTTACGAAAATATTTTATGACTTATTCGTAAAATGCATTAATTGCAAAAAAAAAAAACTCTTGTCTTGCAGAAGATTATATCAATAAAATTTCAGCTTTAATTAAAGGCTTTAATATGAGATTTTTAATAAAGCTTTTCTGTTTTTCACTGTTTTTCACTGTTTTTGTGGAATGCATATCATTCAAGGTCAATGTGGAAAAAATGTACAAAAGCGACTTTCTTCTATATTCTTAAACTAAAATCATTACTTCGTATTAAACTTACTTACTTACATTACTTTGTATTAACCTCCAGTTTATCTATTTAGTTAAGAGTTCAATTTTGGCAGCACATTTTTTGAATTTTGTTTTTTTTTTTAAATTTTGCTGAAAAATTTTGCTTTTTTTTTTAAGCTGTTATTTTTGAATATTTTTATGCAAAACTAAACAAAATGCACTGCAGCGAAATGAAAAGATAAACAACGCCATTTGAAAGCTATTTAAAACCATAAATTTTGCATTGAAAGTTATTTTTAATTTATTTATAGCATAACTGCAGGCGCTGCAGTTAAAATCAGCAGTTAGTTTAATACATTTTTGTTGGAAGTTTTTGCTTACGTAGCTTTCTTGTTTTCTATTTAGTGCAGAACAAATATTAAGCTATGCTTGTAAACATTGTCACAATTTTTTAATTTGCTTGTTTATTCTTTTGCCACGCTCTTGGCTTGTCATAATTTATCGCTTGTATTTGTTTCTGTTTTTTTTTTTTGTGTTTGTTCGCTATCTTATTTTCATAGCTGCGGTGACAGCAGCTACGTTAAATATTTCAAAAATTTTGTCATTATTTGCAGACGCATTCGTTGCATTTGCCATGCCACGCTTTATGGTGCCACGCAGCGAATTCCTGTCACATAACCAAATACCGTTCTATTAAGCGCTTTTTACCCCAACCTCCTCTTCTCTCGGACATGCACAACTACACCTAACTTCCTGCTTTTCTTGTCACGAAAGTTATTTAATGAATTATTCACATAGTTTTGCTATTAGAAATTGACATATTTGTTGTTGTTGTTTTATCTTTTGCTGCTGCCGATGTTGTTTGTGTTTTTATCTTTGTTAACAATTTACATAGTTGCATAGTTGTTGTTATTTTTTTGTCATTCCACTGCGCTGCCCATCATAGTTAGCCAGTTTTGGCTTAACATGCTTCAATTGCTTGCTGTCCATGTGCAAATTTACGCTATGCTGAGTGTTGGAGTGGTTAGTAGTTGTTTTTTTTTTATTGAATTTTAAATTTTTTGCATACAAAATTTCTTGTCGGCGAATTAGCTTTTTGAAACATAAAGTTTTTGAAAGCGGAAACAAGGTTGATTAGCTTTACAACATTTGATATTATTTACAAAAATATGCATATTTTTTTTTATATTCTAAGCGAGCATTTGAAGCAAAATAAGTGCAAAATTTTGTGGTTTTTTATCTCCAAAATAATTTAAAAAAGGTGAATTCAAAGAAATTTTATAAATTTTGAAATGTTTAATTTGTACTGAATAGGCTATCCTGAAGTTTAAACTGACTTTGCTCATTTGTATTTAAAAATTACACAAAAAAAAAATATAAAACAAAAAAAAAACAAATTGGTCATTTCAGCCCTTGAAAGGACTTTAACCGAGCTTCTTATGATCAATTGTGTTGTGTGTGTTATTAAATGTTTGCACACAATTGACCGAGAACTTGACCTACATGTTTTATGCCGAATATTTGCATTGAAAAAATTTTTCGCCGTGACTGGGCATCGAACTCGATCTCCGAGCATGCTAAGTCACACACTTGACCTGCATGCCACGGTCACCACAATTATACAAGCTTAACAATAATTGAAAATCACGTTTAGCTATAATTATTTTGATTAAGTTAAGTTAACTTTGTTTTTGGCTTTCGTTTTTATTGTTATGCAGTGTCTTTGCATTGCATTGTAGAAATGTCTTTTTGCTGTTTAATCGTAATTGAACTTAGAATAAAAACTAGCGTTGGCTTATTTTGCTAATTAGAAGCTAACACAATTACTGCCAACACACACTAACACAAACTTAACCGCACAAAAAGCACAAAAGCACTGCTAATTGCACTTGATACCGGATTGCACGTATTCAGCAACTAAAGCGACCACGTAGAAATATTCTAAATCGCACACAAAGCTCTGAGAGCAACGTGCTTGTGTATGCTTCAAAAGGACTTCGTATTAAAATGAGAAGAGAAAAAAAAGAAAGAAAAATTATTTTAAACTTGTTCGAAAAAGTTTAAACTGCTTAACATATAAGCAGCTCAAACTATTAACGCAGTTCAGATAAACTTTAGTGGCAAAGTTTAGATAAACTTTTCGCAATAAAAATTAAAATTAATAAAAAAATTTTGTGTGGCCGTCACACATGTTAGAAGTTAAATTCTTACGACTTAAAATTCTCATTTCATGTAATGATAAGAGCGAAAAAGGTACGTTTTAAAAAAATTTCAAACATTTTTGTGTGTAAACACGGAAAAAATAGATCTAAAGGGATGGATTCAGAATAATTAAGCACCCTTTATCATTTTAAAAAAAAAACACGAAAAACCGATGCTTAGAGATAATTACATTAAAAATAGTATAAAACAATTAAGTGATAATTTTTATAGTATTGGCTATTTCTTAAAAAAAAATGTTAGCCAAATTCTTTATCAATAAAGAAATAATTGTAAAAAACTTATTGTGTGAAAACTGCCATTTTCAAATCTGAGCGAAAAATAATTTATAATAGGAATGATTATCAAGATAAACTAATACCTCTTGCACCAAGGTAATAAATATATTTCTAATCTAAGCGCCCAAAAAAGATTATAACTAATGCTGCGAGTGTTCAGCATCGACAAAGGATTTTTAATTTTAAAAATAAATCACTATTTAATTAATAAAGTAAGTAAAAAATACAGTTTACGAAAGTGCAAAAGAAGAAACTTAATGTATGCTATGTGAGGGTGGTTTTCTCAAAGGCTGAGGTAAGCTCAGCCAATCCAGGATCAGACAAGCGATCCACTAACCTTTGTCAAATAAAAGACGCAGTTTTGATATTAAATACAATTCAGCTTGTTTTATTTAAGTATTAATTCCTTATTATACTTATTTAGGTATTAATTCCTTATTATACTTATTTAACTCTCTGCAGCACAAGATGGTAAAGCAGTCTCAGACAGTTGTGGGTGGGTATTGAGTTAAGCGCTGATTATAATAGACGAAACGGAACGTTGTAGAACGTTGAGAAATGTCACTTTGCAATATATTGCATGACCTTCTTATGTGAGCGTTTATAATAAGACGGGATGGAACGGCACGCGACGTTGAGATCTATAGATTTTTGATTTTTGCGTTGCGTTCCGTTCCGTCGAGAGTAAACAAATGCTTTTGACAAATGCTTAAACAAATATCTTTTAATTTGATTTTCTGACGCATCTTTTTTATAATGAATTCATATTTATTTTCAACACAATTTTTGGAAATGAAGTTTAAAGAAAGGAAGATTGATGTTTTTCAATGTTTGCTTATGTTTATTTGACCCTTTTAAACGATTTATTCCGTTTCTATTATAATTGCCACTTCGTTTGAAAGCGTTTCATCCCGCTACGCTGACACTTGCCTACGTTCCGTTTCGTCTATTATAATCAGCGCTTTAGGCGAGTGTGAAGTCGGTAGTCGTCGGAAATTGGCGTAGTAACCAGATGGTAATCGGTTCGGTAATTGACTGGTAACCAGATGGTAATCGGTTCGGTAATCGACTGGTAATCAGATGGCAGTCGGCTGGTAAGCAGATGGATGTCAGTTTGATAAACGGTGGATAACCAGATGGTAATCGGTTCGGTAATCAGGTAGTAAGCGGTAATGTAATCTGTTGGTAACTGGACCTAGATTGTTCGTTAGTATAAGAATTCAATGATTAGTATGGCCACTTGATAGACATTAATTATATACAACGATGACTTTGCCATGCAGAGCAGAGGGCGGCAGAATGTCAGAGTGCCGAGCACAATCCAGCTAGGCTACTCTATATCGACTATATATAAAGCCATGTAGAGCAGAGGGCAGCAGAATGTATAACTAGAGTAATCAGCACAAACTGACTGGTTACTCTAGTGGAGCGCAACCAAAATTTAGCGTAATCGGCACAATCTGACCATATTACGCTATTAGCAACGTAATCAGCACAATCTGACTGTATTACGTGCAGAGCAGAGGGCGGCAGAATGCCAGAGTGCCTAGCACAATCCGACTAGGCTACTTATATCGACTAAATATAAAGCCATGCAGAGCAGAGGGCGGCAGAATGTATAACTAATCAGCACAAACTGACTGGTTACTCTAGTGGAGTACAACCAAAATTTAGCGTAATCGGCACAATCGGACCGTATTACGCTATTAGCAACGTAATCAGCGCAATCGGACTGTATTACGTGCAAGCAGAAGGTAAACAAATCTCACTTACCTAAAAGTAGATTGTTGTCCTATCGAGCCTGTTGCGCACTCTTATATTACTTACAAATGAAACCAATTGTGAATTCTACAATCTGAGGCTCCTTGAGTGTAATTCTGGCTGCCGTGGTCATACTCTGTTGTTATTGTTATTATTGTTGGCTGGTGTCCGTATTTCGTTCGTTGTTGTTGTCTTAGCTTTGACTATTGTATGTGAGGGTGTTGTTGTTGCTGTTATTTGTTGGCTGGTGTCTGCGAGTAAGTATTTTGTCGTTGTTGTAGTTTTCGCTATTATGTGTGGTTTTTGTTGTTGCTGTTATTGTTGGCTGGTGTCTGCGAGTAAGTACTTTGTCGTTGTTGCAGCTTTCGCTTTTATGTATGGTTTTGTTGGTGCTGTTATTGTTGGCTGGTGTCTAAAAATAGCTACTTTGCCGTTGTTGTTGTTATCGTTGTCTTGTGCTTGCATTGTAAGTCTAACTTATTAATATGCCTGCAGCTTGGATTACTTAATATTGAATAATAATAATAAAACTAATTTATATTGAAAATTTCAGTGTATACATATGTTCTGTATATAAAATATATATTATTTTGTAACGTTACGTTACAGCTAATATTATCAATTCAAGTTAAAGAAGTAGTTAAAGAAGTAGAACAATAAAAAAAATTTAAGTTTTGTAGAAAACTCATTATCTTATATATAAAATTATAAAATTATAAAAAATTATATATAAAATTTCTGAATGAAATTTGATGAGTGCATGCGGCTAGGTCTGTAGATGGTTTAGACCAGGGGTCTCCAAACTACGGCCCGCGACTATCACCAATCCGGCCCGCAACAGCTTTCCTAATGTGCCCAGCATGTGGCACACCCTTTAATTTATTATAAAAAATTAAATCAAGCACATTAATTACATAAAATTTTAATGAGATGTTTTATATAACAACAAAATATACAATAATCCATATAATTTAATTACTAAAATTATGCTAAAGTTGATGATAGTTATACAGCTGTCGCTTTCCAGTTAACTTGAATCTGTGAACAGTTTTTGTGTATTTCATTTTGGAAAATTTTTTTTAAAAAAGAAAACAAGCAAAGCAGCAGATTTATACATCTGATGAAATTGTGTGAAATTAAGGATCTTATAAAACTCATTTAAAAAAAAAATCGCTAAATAACAAATCTATAATTTCCATTCAAAGTCCTGAAGCAAGGGTTTCTATACCAGTGATAAACTAATTTCGGACTGCATGTAACTGCCTTTATATCAGAAAAACGCGACTTAAAATATATTTTTAAAGCACCGAAAGCTACAATTGTGAAATCAACGGGATATGAAGTCCAAGTTTGTGGAATAAAAGTTTCACAAGTATTTTATTTCGTGAAATATTTTTTTTTTTGGTCAATCAAACTTTACTCAATAGGAAGTGCATGTTAAATCTAGGCATAATCTTCGTCTTGGCCGAAGTTAAAATACCCCTACAGCCTCTTGCAAAATTCGGAGTTAGTTAGGTTTTATTATTTTAATGACTTCGCTTTTAATGGGGATAGGCGTAACTTTCATTCAATTTTTCCAAAATTCAAACTCAGAGTACGTTTAAAATATCAAAAATAATGTGTATCATGCATTTTTTTCAATATATCAATCAAGGTGGACGTGATTTTTATTCAAATTTTCAATATATCAAAATAAGTGTGGGCAAAGTTAAATTAAAGCTTATAAGTCAATGTTAAGTTGTTATTTATAAAGTAACTTTGAATATGCTGGCTTTCATTTGATTTAACCCATTTTCGAACTTGGTCATCATTTTTTAGAAAAATACCGACTTGAATATCGAATTTCGTGTCAATAGATCAAAAGATGATAAATTTCGATTAAAATTACTTCTATAATATCCACTTTCTATACCTTCCATCTTTTCTAACCTATACCTACCATGCCTTCTTATACAAAGGGTACATTTATAAATTTGACAGATATCATAATGTTGTTAGCCTTCGTTAATGTGTTCAAGCTATGATATGTCTAAAATGATTTACAAACGTAGTAGGACTCGCACCACGGATTAATATGACGTCATACACACATACACGAATACGCACAGAAAAGTATATATGCGCGGTTTTCAAAACTCGGTGTATTAATATCAATTTTTAAAATTATAATAGTATGTTAATCTGATGACCTAGCTAGATCTTGGCCCTTGGGGCTTTATGGATTTTTCAATTTAGCCCTTGGGCTTAAAAGTTTGGAGACCCCTAGCTTAGACCATCTGGTGGTGTAAAGTTTGATAGGTGGCGCTGTTGTTATTGCGGAAGTGTTTAAAGGGGTATTTGGGATTATAACTCAGAAACGAATTGAGAAATTGTCATGATTTTTTCACTACATCATTACTTTTTATGCATACAAAATTACAAAAATGCAAAATTAATCAAAATAATCAAACAAAAATCTTAAATTTAAACGAAAATGAAAATGAAAAATATGGAAAGATAATTGGACGGATAATTAATCAAATTTTCAAAGAAAACAGAAATAAATGGAATCCTTTGTAGCATGGCCGAGTAATTCACTTTCAAAGTCGGCACTTTCATTTTTGATTGATTTTTTTTTTTTTTTTGTATTGCAACAGAAAATAAAATAAATACTAAAAACTTTTTGTGTATTTCAGGTACGAAAGTTTTTGCGAAGTCAATTTATTGGAAATTTCAAGCAACTTCAAGCATGTTCTAATAACTAAAACGCTAGTAGTTTTTTCTAATAAATAAAACGCGAATTTGTCTAATAAAGGACATCTAAACCAAGATTGTTACTTATCACAAAGTTATGCAACTACCAAATTGCAATAATATAACTTTGGAAATTCTTTCACGGCAAATTATTTACCTTAAACACTAAAATTTATGGATGAATCTGAATTAGATGAGTACCTTAGTATGTTTGGCGATGCCAAAAACGTCAAAAATTGGGGTAAAAATGCTTAAATATAAAAACGTAGCGGTTAAGGCACAAACTGTGTGTGGTCTTGGCACCGAAATGTCTTAGTTCCCCCTTTGCAGATAATGACATACCCCAGAGAATTATAAGTTCCATGAAAAGCTTCTTAAAAATATGCTGTTTAGCCATTCGCCCATGGATCGTCCCATGGATCGTCTAGTTTTTGATCCATTATGTACAAAAGTTAATAAAATGCACAGCAGAATAGCTCATAAGAAGCTCTAATAATGTCCTTTCGAGGGCTGAAATGACCAAATTGTTTTGGATTTTTGTTTATAGAAAAGCACAAAGTTTGAGAATAATTGCGATAAAAATTGGGAGCATTTTGTTTTGAATCAGAGGGTTTTTTTATTCACAAAACCTGAAGGGTCAGGGTATATTAACTTTGTGCAAACGTTTGCTACACCTAGAACGAAGCGTGTCCGGTATAGAAAAGTATAAAATAGGCATCATTTGCCCATCAACACGCCTCCCAACCTCCCATACCATCCAAATAATTAACGAAAAAAGTAAATTTTTCCAGAAACTTTAAAAGAAAAATATGACTAGGTTTGGGCATTTAATCGTATCATATCTCATAACCAACACATAAAAAGCAGTACAAGACTCGAGCTGTGCCGGGTATTATATATAATTCAAAAGAAAAGCAAACAAAAAACCTCAAAAATAAGTATATAGCATAAAAAGGTTAAAACTAAAAACTGAGAGTGCAAGGGTTAAGACTGCATTAAAATTAATATTTATATATATATACATAGAAAAATAGCTGCTCTATGTATAACGAAAATCAAGATAAAGGTCACTCTGACCTACTTTCAGGAACAACTTTTTATATAAGCACTCTTTTTCTCTTACATAAATAAAAATTATATATATAAAGAAAATTTTAACTTACATTTTCTCCATTTTGAGTGATTTTGGTATGAGGCTCCCACGGAGAAAGATCTTTCTGCGTTGTGGACTCAGATGTTAAAAATTAAGTTGCATGCTATATTTCGAGAAAGATCTTTCTGCGCTGTGGACTCAGATGTTAAAAAATATTTTGCATGCTATATTTTCGATGATAAGCTAAATAACACTCAATTATTTCAAATTTTAAATACTATTTTTCGTTGTCTTGGTTTTTAAATGTAAGAAAAATTTAATAAAAATGTTGTAATTCAATAAAAACTTAAATTGTTTTTGTTTAAAATAGCATGTATGTATGAAATAGCATGCTGAGAAAAAGAAATTCAAGCTGAGAAAAAAAAAATCTATCTCATGAGAGAAAAATTTACATATGGAAATTTAAAAAGAAATTTAAGTTGAGAAGAAAAAATCTATCTCATGAGAGAAAAATTTACATATGGGCATTTCCCAAAAAAGCTCCACCAAAAGTGAAGAAAAACATTAAAAGAAAGCACTCTAACAGCTTTTAACTTAATTTTTTTTTATTTTGGTCAGTATTACTGCTATGTAATTTGAATTTAACTTATTATGATTTATTTTTATTGTCTAAAGATAATGAATATCTTTACTGTATTTAACTACTGTTGGAAAAATTTGTCGTGTCCATGATGTCACTTCCGTCAAATTTTTTAAAAATAGTTCTGCTTGAAATTTCGAGATACTTCTTGGGCAAAAGATTAATTATATTTTAAGAGATTTATTTTATTGATATAATTTTGTTTATTTTTTTTTTAATTTTTTTCTTGTAATTTGTTCGATTCTCCACAATAATAAATTTTGGAAAAATGTTTTTTTTTTGACTGACATGAGTTATGAATTTTTAAAAAAACAAGGTCTGTTTTCTCTGCCGCGAATGTTATGAAGAAAATATTTTGAACAAAGAAAAAAAAAAAGGCGAAAATTAAAAATGCGCACGATTTCAAAAAACGGTCAATGTCATTAAATTAAATTTTAAGGAAATTTTTGGATAATTTTATTGATTAATTTTTGTTTTTAACATTTGATCAAAAAAGTAAAATAACTTATATGACCATGTAGATCATCTTAATCCACTTTATACTTGAGTAGTTTTATTGTTTTTAATTTTGGAACAGTTTGGAGAATTCGCTTTTCGAGGCACCAAAAGTACATTTTATACAAAAAAAAAACATGCAATAATAAACACATATCATCAAAAATATAATGATCACATCAAAACAAAGTTAATGTGGAAAAAATTTACCCACCAAAGTTTGGGTTGGGCTCAGGAACAAAACTAGACGTAACTACTTACCATTCATACAATTCTCTAATCTTATTAGAGAATAGCAAGCAATTGCAATACATTATGTTTGAGTACCACTGAGTACCACTCCAAGGCCACTTTGCTGTAATGACAGGAAGCTAGATCGGGCCAAAGAAAAGTGTAGAAACCTCAAGCTGTCTTACAGAAGGTTTTAAATCTTTATTAAAAGCATAATTTTATGCAAATTTCCGAATTTATTGTTTCTGTGGTTATAAAGCACATTGTTATACACATATGCATATATTTCTTATAAAGCCAGAAATGATTTTTATAGCTGAAAATGATTTTTAAATAAAATTCAAAATATTCTTGAAACTTCATTTTTAACTTCAACTTTGAAATATTTCGAATTTATATTTGATTGATATTGTTAGCAGTGAAATTATTGCAAATTTTTCAGAACAGTATAATAATATTGATTATATGAAAAACTTCCAATAACCATAATAATTTGTTTAATAATTTTGAAAATTTGTCCTTACATGCAACTAAATCTATTAAAATTATTTGAAACTGCATGCCTACACAATACTTTCCGTTCCTCAACAATGATATAAATTTTCTGTGTACTAGTAAGAAAATTTAATTTAATTTGCGTTCAACTTAGAGTTTGATATCAACTCAGAATTTTAAAAACTTTATTGCACCACAAACGAAACGTGTACTTGAGCTTTTGAGCAAAGCTGGACAAGTGCGCATAAGTATCACTTTATTTAAGCCGTCAAGCAAAGCGTTAGAAAGTCTTGGCATTGGCCACAGAGCGCTCAAAACCACAATACCAGTTAAAATACTAACACAAGCACGTATGCACGCACACGTGCTTATGTGGCACACAGTATGCGGGCTCAAAACTAAGGTTTGTTGCTTTTACTTTCCGAATGCTTGTTGCTAGCTACTCTTCATTTCTTTGCTATCCTTCGGTTGTGTATTTTTGTGTCAGGCAGGCAAGGCATGTTCGTGAGTACGTGAGGATATGATGCTGCTGGTGGTATCTGTTTAGTTGTCCTTAATGTGCACTACGACCTCAATTGTAAATCTGTTCTTCTTAGTTATTCTTCTACAGTTTGGTTCATTGTATTTTATTACATTCTAATTTCTTTTTCAGCTATTATCCTTGCATAATAATAGATGTGTTTGCTATATATTTATTAGTCGATGGTGATATATAGCTTAAAATAAAGCTATTGAAGATGGCTGAAAAGCACATTTTTAGATTTTAAGCAATCAAATGGAATTTATATGCAAAGCAAAAAAGAATTTATTTAAGCTGAAGTAAATTCTTTATGCTGCAGTCAATGTCAATTTAAAATAAATGATATAAATATATTGTGCTCGACATGAAAAAGCATTTTGCGGTTTTCAGCTGCTTGTATGCTGAACCTTATAATTGAAGTCAATGTTAAACTATATTGGTTTTTATAAACAAAAAAAAACCTGATGATTGTTAAATAGTATTTGTGTTAAGCACCGCTAATGTAAAATAATTTAAGCAAACATTTATGTGCAGTGTTAGTTAATTATTTAAAAATATAAAAACATAAAAATATAAAAATATAAAAATATAAAAATATAAAATATAAAAATATAAAAATATAAAAATATAAAAATATAAAAATATAAAAATATAAAAATATAAAAATATAAAAATATAAAAATATAAAAATATAAAAATATAAAAATATAAAAATATAAATATATAAAAATATAAAAATATAAAAATATAAAAATATAAAAATATAAAAATATAAAAATATAAAAATATAAAAATATAAAAATATAAAAATATAAAAATATAAAAATATAAAAATATAAAAATATAAAAATATAAAAATATAAAAATATAAAAATATAAAAATATAAAAATATAAAAATATAAAAATATAAAAATATAAAAATATAAAAATATAAAAATATAAAAATATAAAAATATAAAAATATAAAAATATAAAAATATAAAAATATAAAAATATAAAAATATAAAAATATAAAAATATAAAAATATAAAAATATAAAAATATAAAAATATAAAAATATAAAAATATAAAAATATAAAAATATAAAAATATAAAAATATAAAAATATAAAAATATAAATATATAAAAATATAAAAATATAAAAATATAAAAATATAAAAATATAAAAATATAAAAATATAAAAATATAAAAATATAAAAATATAAAAATATAAAAATATAAAAATATAAAAATATAAAAATATAAAAATATAAAAATATAAAAATATAAAAATATAAAAATATAAAAATATAAAAATATAAAAATATAAAAATATAAAAATATAAAAATATAAAAATATAAAAATATAAAAATATAAAAATATAAAAATATAAAAATATAAAAATATAAAAATATAAAAATATAAAAATATAAAAATATAAAAATATAAAAATATAAAAATATAAAAATATAAAAATATAAAAATATAAAAATATAAAAAATATAAAAATATAAAAATATAAAAATATAAAAATATAAAAATATAAAAATATAAAAATATAAAAATATAAAAATATAAAAATATAAAAATATAAAAATATAAAAATATAAAAATATAAAAATATAAAAATATAAAAATATAAAAATATAAAAATATAAAAATATAAAAATATAAAAATATAAAAATATAAAAATATAAAAATATAAAAATATAAAAATATAAAAATATAAAAATATAAAAATATAAAAATATAAAAATATAAAAATATAAAAATATAAAAATATAAAAATATAAAAATATAAAAATATAAAAATATAAAAATATAAAAATATAAAAATATAAAAATATAAAAATATAAAAATATAAAAATATAAAAATATAAAAATATAAAAATATAAAAATATAAAAATATAAAAATATAAAAATATAAAAATATAAAAATATAAAAATATAAAAATATAAAAATATAAAAATATAAAAATATAAAAATATAAAAAAATATAAAAATATAAAAATATAAAAATATAAAAATATAAAAATATAAAAATATAAAAATATAAAAATATAAAAATATAAAAATATAAAAATATAAAAATATAAAAATATAAAAATATAAAAATATAAAAATATAAAAATATAAAAATATAAAAATATAAAAATATAAAAATATAAAAATATAAAAATATAAAAATATAAAAATATAAAAATATAAAAAAAAAAAAATATAAAAATATAAAAATATAAAAATATAAAAATATAAAAATATAAAAATATAAAAATATAAAAATATAAAAATATAAAAATATAAAAATATAAAAATATAAAAATATAAAAATATAAAAATATAAAAATATAAAAATATAAAAATATAAAAATATAAAAATATAAAAATATAAAAATATAAAAATATGAAAATATTTAAACAAAAAATGCTAAAAATTCAAAATATAATATAACAAACAAAATAAAACGACATAAATTAATATATATAAAAATATAAACACATAAAATATAAGCAAAATATAAACAATAAATATAAAATTAAATTTGATTTTTTATTTATTCTTAATTTTAAATATATTCTAAATTTTAAATTTAATTTTTAATTTTAAATTTAATTTTTTTAAATTTAAAACTAAAAATTTTAAATATAAAGCCAAATAAATTTATATCAAATTATTACAATATTCAATAATTCATTATTAAAAACTCAGTTTTATTATATTTATTAAACTTTAAAAAATTTGGATTAAAACTTGAATTTTTAAATTCTTTTTAAATTTTAAATTTTAAATTTTAAATTTTAAATTTTAAATTTTAAATTTTAAATTTTAAATTTTAAATTTTAAATTTTAAATTTTAAATTTTAAATTTTAAATTTTAAATTTTAAATTTTAAATTTTAAATTTTAAATTTTAAATTTTAAATTTTAAATTTTAAATTTTAAATTTTAAATTTTAAATTTTAAATTTTAAATTTAAATTTAAAATTTTAAGTTTTAATTTAAATCTTAAGTTTTTCATTAATAGTTAAAAATTATACAAATTTTTTTATTTTGAAACTTATAAATATTTTGTTTTTTAAATTAATAAATAGCAGTTCAAGCCTTAAAGCTTTTAATAGTTCAATCAAACGTGGCTCTTTAAAATAGAAAAATAGCTTTTCGATTTTATGTTTGGTATTAACGGTTTTATGTGCTTCATTCTCCATGCAAATGCCAACATAGTTAAAATCTAATCTTGATTAAATTGAAATCCAGCCATAATTTCTGCAGAAGCTTCGTTTAGTGAAAGTTGTGACAGAATCATAAAAACCTTGTAGTTACGAGTAAATTTTTCGAGTTTCAATTATAAAAATTAAGCTCTTAAATTTGAGTATCTCCTGCCAAGCACATAACAGCTTATGCACATTATCATCAGCTACATGTATAAATCTGCTAATTAAGTTCAAGCAGATATTGTATCTAGGCATTGTTGTAGCTTAATAAAGTGCTAAGCACTCTGAGCTCAAAAATTTTGAAAGCTCTTAAAAGTTTATACAAACAACTTTTTGCCACAATAAGCCAGCCTTCGATTTGTAAGCACTTAATTAGGATTTTCCAGCTGAGCGCTATTCAACAGCAACAGCCGCCAAATCTAGAAAATAAATCATGCGTATGCAAATCAATCTTATTAAGGCTTCTTTCCTACCAACGCCGAGTGTCTTCTGCCTTCATAACTTCCTTCCTGCCTTACTTGCTTGCTTCCATCCTTCCTTTATGTGTGCTGCTTTCAAATTTCAATTTCAAGATTTGATTATTTCTCTCATTTATATGTTGTGTTGAGAGCAAATAAAACACCTACAATTCCTGAGAACTGAAGACTTAGTTGCGAACCACAAAGCCAAGGTTAAGCACAGACACAAATGTGTGTGTGTGTGTGTCAAAAAAGTATGCAGCATAGAAAAGAAAGGCAAAGATAAAAAAAAATAAAAAACTTAAATCGAAATTGCACAAAAGTGCGTTGCTAAAAATATGACAAGGACATCATCATCAGCAACATCAACATCGACATTAACATCAACATCAACATCAACATCAATACCATATTCAGCAATTTATTTATCTCTACTTTTTATGCTTCTGCTTGTTGTATGTTTTTTTTTTTTTTGTTGTGGAAGCAATAAAAAAGTAATCAATCGATATTAAAAACTTTTCCGCTATTAAGAATTCCTTGATAAAAACTTTTATCTTGTCTAATGCTGTAGTTGTTTCTTTTTTTTTTTTTTTCTTTATGTTTTGTCAGTTTCTTTGAATGTCTTGTTGCTGCAGCGACAAGCATAAGAAATCAATTTTGGAAAATTAAGCTTGGGTTTTGAAATCAAATCCAGCCAGCAACAGCAACATCAACAGCAACATCACAGCATGAAATACTGCTACCAAAAAAAAAGCAGGCAACAATTTTTACTGGTTTTTGTTGCTGCACAATAGCACAATAATAATGTATGCACAACAACAAAAACTATAACAATCAAAATAACAATAACAAAAATGTACAACAGCCAACAACAGCAATACGAGCACAAAATAATAACACAAAAGCATGAACTGTAAATCCAGTGATATATATTGTTGGTATGTAGGAGTGCTGCACCACGCAGCCACCCATACACACTTGCCGCGCTCTACATAATCAATGGCAGTGCAAACATCTTGTTGTTCACTCATTTATAGGCAGCGTTGATGAATATTACTTTGTGAGTTTTTGAGCCACACATCAGTCAGTCATCAGCAAAGATCGACTTTGAGGCCCAAAAAGCAGCCAGTCAGTCAGTCAGCCAAGCAACGCTTTGCCTTGACATTATTTCCTGTGCACGTGTGTATGTTATAGCTGCCAGCAAGCTGACACCAACTCTTACACCAACACACACACATGCAAAAAGCTGATTGTGAGTACCTGCCAAGCCACTTTGATGGCTTCAATTTTGCCATTTTTTGTTACTGTTGTTGCTGTTGTTGTTATGCCTTTGCATTTTATGCTTTTTACTATGCTTTGCTACGTTCGATTGAACTTCATCGGCTGCATACATGCAAACATGCATGCCTGTATGGCATAGCAACCACCACCGGAAGTGGACATTGAGCAACGGTTTTTGCTCAATTGAAAAATTGAGTGTGATTGAAATGAATTTGCTGACCGCAAAAGTGTGAAATCAAGCAAGCCTCGCTGGCTGTCAGGTGAAAGTGATGATGGATGTGCAAGCTGTTGTTGGTGATTTGTGTGTTGGTGATGTGTGTGTGTGTGTGTGTGTGTGAGTGGCTCTATATTGGTTTGTAAAGTAATATTGTTAGACGTAATCAAAAACTTGATTAATATTTTGCTGTAAATTGCTTTGATAAGCTGTTAGCAAGTAGTTCATATTAAGTTAGCTTAGCTAACATTACACAGTGTCAGATTTGACCAATCTGGCAGCATAGAATACACAAATGAAAAATGATAAAAATTATTAAAATCGAGCAAGACAAATTATCAAATAACATAATTTTAGACGAAAATTTCTGATTCATTGCTTACAAACAAATTGTTGTATTCAATACAGTTGTTAAATCTAATTAAATTGCTTACATAGAAAAATATTTTATTTAAAATATTTATTACATTCATGAAAGTCAAATTCAGCTGCAATTCAGCACTAACTATCTGAATAATTTTGACAGAATTATTTTAAAATTCACAGAAAATACTAATTTTCTCAACTTAAACTATAATTCAGCGCACACATATTCAATTCAGCGCATCGTTTTGCATACAATTTAAGTACAATCTTACGCAGTTTTGCTCAAAATATGTAAAATTTACTAAAAGTCATATTCAGTAGCAATTCAGCACTTACTATCTGAAAAATTTTAATAGAATTATTGTAATATTCACAGAAAAAAAAAATTTCCTCAACTTTAACTAAAATTTAGCGCATTTTTGCACAATTCAGCGCACACATATTCAATTCAGCGCATCTTTTTGCATAGAATTTAAGTATAATTTTACTCAGTTTTGCTCAAAATAAATAAAATTTACTTAAAGTCAAATTCAGTAACAATTCAGCACTTATTATCTGATAAATTTTAATAGAATTATTGTAATTTTCAAAGAAAAAACAAATTTTCTCGACTAAAAATATAATTCAGCGCATCTTTGCACAATTCAGCGCACACATTTTCAATTCAGCGCACTTTTTTGCATAGAGTGTAAGTACATTCTTGCTCAAATCTTATTCAGTTTGACTCAAAATAAATAAAATTTGATGAAAGTCAAATTCAACGGTAATTCAGCACTTACTATTTGAATTATTTTATAAGAATTATTGTCATTTTCAAAGAAAAAACTTATTTTCTCAACTTAAACTATGATTCAGCGCATATTTGCACAATTCAACCACCTTTTTGCATAGAATTTAAGTACAATCTTACTCAGTTTTACTCAAAACAAATAAAATTTGATGAAAGTCAAATTCAGCGGCAATTCAGCACTTACTATTTGAATTATTTAGACAGAACTATTCCAATATTCACAGAAAAATATTTTTTCTCAACTTAAACAATAGTTCAGTGCAGTTTTTCACAATTCAGCGGATACATTTTAAATTCAGCAAAGCTTTTTGCATAGAATTAAGATAAAATATCACGCAGTTTTTCTCAAAATAAACAAAATTTACTGAAATTCAAATTCAGCAGCAATTCAGTATTAACTATTTGAATTATATTGACAGAATTTTTTTAATAGCTTAAACTTTAATAAGCAGTGCATATTTGCACAATTCAGCGCGCACATTTTCAATTCAGCGTAGGTTTTTGCATAGAATAAGGTTAAATCTCACGCATTTTTACTCAAAATTAGTAAAACTGAATTCAAGTCACATTCAGCAGCCATTCAGCATTTACTATTTTAATTATTTTAACAGTATTAGTGTGTTATTCAAAGAAAAAACAAATTTTCTCAGCTTAAACTATAATTCAGCACATCTTGGCAAAATTCAGCGCAGCATTTTGAATGCAGCAGTGCTTTCTCGGTGCATATGAAAAATAAGTTTTCAGTTTTGTTTTCAAAATAAGCTTCATTTGTTAAAAATTCTAAATTCAGCAACAATTCAGCGCATGTAAAATCTATTATATTTACAAACTTATTGAATTTGTTTACAAAAAGCTTAGCTTTGCCATAATTTAGCGCAGTTTTTTAAAATTCAGCTGTCGCATTATATATTCAGTAGCCCTTTTTTTACACATATTTTAAGTAGACAGATTTTCTAATTGTTTTTTGTTTAGATAATTCAAAATTTGCTTAATAGCTTATTCAGCTACAATTCAGCGCATCTTAATTGAAATCATTCCAACAAAATAATCATTATTTTCTTAAAAAATCTCATTTTTTTCATCATAGGTACAATTCAGCACATTTTTACAGAATTCAGCGCCTCTTTATTGTAACTTTGTAAACTTTGTAAACTTTGCCTTTATTCATTCAGTACAATTTTTTAAAATTTAGCTGACACATTCTATATTCAGCAGACTTTATGACAAAGATTTTAAGCAGGTTCTTACTGATTTCTGTTCAGATAATCCAAAATTTGCTTAGTAGCTTATTGAGCTACAACTCAGCGCATCTAAATTTAAATCGTTCTTCCAAAATAATTATTATTTTCTTAACTTAACTTATTTTCTGCATCATAGCTTGACTTCAGCACAACTTTACAGTATGCAGCACCTCTTAGTTTAAATTATTCTAAAATAATAATCATTATTTTCTTTACTGTACTAATTTTTTGTTTTCATAACTTTAATTCAGCACATGTTTACACAATTCAGCTGGTGTTTTTTTAATTCAGCCATTTTAAAATTGCATTCCTCTACAATAATTGCACATTTTTTGCACAATATGACAAAAAAAAATTGATTCAGCTCATTCTAATTTAATTCAGCAGCGTACAGCGTACAGATATTTTATGAATAAGCTTTAAATTTTAAGTTCAAAATACATAAATCTTTTTGATTCAGCTGCACTTTAACAATTTTCATATTTATTTTAATTGACTAAATTTGAAAAATTACTGCATCTAACTTTTATCAATTTTTATCATTTTTTATCAATTCAACTTATCTTATTTCAATTCAGCTGATGCAATTTCAATTCAGCACACACTGTATACTGATTTTTCTACAATATACCACAAAGTGTTGCATCAAATTTGCAAAACATGTTTCATCAGCTTATTCAGCAAGTAGTTTTAACAAAAACTTCTATCAATTGTGATTGAAAATCAGTGATTTTTTAACCGAAATTCAATGAATTCTTGTATTTCAAACAAACGTATTTTTTTCAGCTGACTACACGATTTTCGGACTTAGTACGCAAAAGATCGATTATATTCGATAATTTCTGACCACTGAAACCTGCCGTATGATATGAAACCTGATATGACCGTATTTTCTTAAATGCAAAAACAAGTACACCGCCCAACCCTCTATTCCAAGGCATTTTCAAAAGACAATTCGAAAAAAAAATTTGTTTTGTCCGAACGTAGGGATCGCCCATTTTCATTTTTTCTTTTTATCTTCTGCATTTACAATCATATCTTAAAGTATCATGTATCGATATTTTTGCCTCAAGAGCAAAGGTTGTTGACCTCAAGTACCGCGTTCTATACCCACTAAATCTTAGTTCATACCATCTTAATGTGCCACTTTAGTGTCAACAAATTAAAGCTCGCAAAAAATTATTTAACTTTGATTAATTTCGGTTTATTTCCCAACGACAATGCTTGCTCAATTTTTTTCAGTCGAAGTACATGACGTAAAAATAATAAAAGCATAATTTAGCTATTAAAAAAAATAAGCATGCCACGATTTTAAGCCGTTATTTTGAATATCGAATTTTTGACATCAAACCCCGATAACATGTTTATGTGATTATGCTTATAAGGCAATTCCTTGAGATTTTTGTTGTCATTTTCCGATTCAAAACCAATGTGCGACGGATAATAAAAAACAAGACTATCGTAACTCCGTTGAAAGAATTATGTCTTGAGCAACCTGATGACTCTTCAAATATCTCACCTCCAAAAGCGACTGACGTTAGTCAACTTCAGGCTATTAAAGCACAATAAGTTTATCAAAATGAGTAACTTTCAGTATAACGCGCAGGTCAAAGTTAAAGCTTTATTCCACTTTTGTGAGTTTTGCTTATATTTTTAGCAAAAAACATTTTATTTGTATTCATAAAAGATGCAGTAAGATATTGTATCAAAAGATTTACAAAAAGCAAAAATCCTTTGTGCAAAAACTAACACAAACTCAGTCCAATAATATGCTTTTGTCAAACCAAATATTACAAAGATAAGCTAGCAAAACTTTTCTTTATATGTTCAGCCTTAATACTTATGTATTTATGTAAGTTTTTCAAGGATATGCTTGAGGCTATCATATTATCTTGTTTGTGTTGCGTACATTTTTTTTTTTTTTTTTTTGCAGCAACCCATACGACAGATCAAATATTTGCGAAACTTTTAAAATTTAGGCACATTATTTAACAGAATTATTAGCTGTTGAAATATTTATTGTGCTTTGGTAGATGTTGTGGGTGTTGTTATTTTGTTGTTACTTAGTTAGTTGCATGCAAATAAAGTTCTTTTGATATAATAACTCAGCATGCTATCATGTGGCGTTTGCAGCCTGTTGGAATCATATTCATACAACAACGTCGTCGTCGTAGATGTTTTTATTTATTAACAAACACTCACTCATCCATGCAAAAACACAACCGCTCACACTCAAGCATACACAATTCTACATAATAAACTGTCGCGTCCAGCCAACGGCGTCAACTTAAGTTGATATTATTCAAATGATATCCTGGCGCAAGTTTGCTGCTGCTGCTGCGTATGACATTTCCTGGCTTCAATGTGCTAGTGTGTTCGGTGCGACACACAAGCGCCGCATGCTGTTTTGCAGCAAGTTGTATGTATGTATGTATGACAGACATGCTAGTTTAGATTGCGAGCAGAGAATGCAGTATAGCATAGTATAGAACAGAAAAGGCCAGGCAAAGGATATGCAAATATTTGCGTCAATTTTTGCTTAGAACGAAAGCACAAGTTTAGCGACATTTTAAATGTTGTTTCTTTCTTTAAACAAACTTTATAAAAAAAGTTTTAAGATATTGAGCACACAAACACAGTTACGCGTAGATTGTTTACAAATTTATTGTCAAGGTTTTGTGTCTCTTTTTTTTCAAAATTCTTAAGCGTTGACTCGATTTTATTTCATCTCAACATTTTCACAATAAATAGTGGATTTTTAATTTTTTTTTTTATACTCAATTTTATGCATGTGTTTAATAAAAAAAAAAAAATTGATTCACTGAAAATTCCTGACTGTCAAAGTGTCGCCAGCCGGCACTGGCAAAAAATTTCCAAATGAAAGCGTGCAAGAATGCGTTGGTTTTTCATCACATATTTGTGTGTGTCTGTGCCAACACACACAAGCATGTCTTCCACATATACACTCACATGAAAATTTTTTATACAATATTGCTTTGTTAATAATTGAATAGGGTTGCCAACTGTAATGTGTTTGCTTACTGATGAGGCAAATATTTAACGCCATGTTTGCACTGAAAGTTTTTTGGCATAAAAACGAAGTGTTTCTGTTTGTGTCTTAATCATGATGAGTAGTTATATATTTTCATTTCGAATTGAGATAAAAAACTTGCAAGTTGTTTGTTAATTAATATTTTAGTAACATGTTTCTACGTTCTCAAATCAATTGATTACTTAGCGTTAAATTACTTTCAACTAAAGCTTGACATTTTTATAAACATATCCTTTAAAAGCAGTATAAAGCTTCTTAAAAAATTAGCTTGTTTTATGTGCTCAAAGGTCATACAAATTAATTATTCAGAAAAAGTTTGCCACAAATATCTGCGCAAATCGGCGCATTTCTCTGGCTGACTTGTTGTCAGCCAGCTCTGAACAATTGCAAAATTTCACCAGCCGACCATACCTGTATATAATGCATATGCTACACTCATACACACACACTCGTATTCACATAAAGGTCAAAGCTTGCGCATTAAGCCTGTGCATACTCAGCGTGAACCATTTTATAGCATCTGCTGTTGCCGCAGCTGCTGCTGCTGTTGACAGTGCAAACAATGATGCACTTCAGCTACTGCACAAAAAAATTGGTCACATTTTTTATAATAACCATAAATAATAATAGTTTATTATAAAACAAAAAAAAATACAAACTATTCTTTAATGCAAATGCATTTATTTTTATCATTACTTGATATGATGGCAACTGCAGGCTAGAACCAAGGTCATCGCTATTCAATAACCACCACAATTCAACAGAAATATTTTTCATTTCCGTTATATAATGTCTAAAATATGCAAAATTTATGATGCACGTGAGATTTCACAGCTGCTGTTGACAGTTCTCTGTGACTGACATTCCCTGAGCGATCATATCTTTGACAAGCGCGCGCGCACACATGCATGCAATGTTAGCCAAAACAGTTAAGGGCAAAAAACATGTTGTTATATGGCTACATTGCATTAAAAGAAATTTTTGAAAAAAAATTAAAATTTAAACTGAAATCGTTTCAGAAAAAGCAATTGTATAGATAATGAAATATGACTTGAAACCAACATAAAAATTGAAATTGAAATTTATATTGTACTATTTGTAATGAAGATGAAAGAAACAAATGTTGCTATTGAAAAATCCAAAGCAAAATTATATCAAAATTGACGTAGCTACACAACACTTAATCGTGACACTCAAAAACTGAAACGGTGTTCAGGGGCAAATGTCTCTCGAGCAGTGGAAATGTCTCTCGAGGCAATATGCGCAAGAAAGGAGACCCAGCCAGGTGCAGCCAACCACCTTCGATGGTGCAACCACATAGTTCAACGGGGTAAAAAGCCTAATATGCAATGACCATTCAACTTTGGAATGGATAAAGAAAGTAGCACTGACGCTCCAAGTCCTATAAGGCGACCTCAGCTGAAGGACAGGACGGATATCCTGCTCCTACAGAAAGCAAAAGTGCTGTTCGCCAGAGTTGTGCCGCAAGAGTTCAGGCTAAAGCTGTTATAGAAACAGAATCCGCATGTGCTACCAGCTTTCTGGAGAGTGTTAAGAGTTGCTAAGCCACAACCAGGCAATAGCACAAGGAGACAAGGAGACAGAAAATGTTCTGTATGCTCGCTATAGGAAGATGGCGTGGGCCGTAGGGAGTGTGTACCTGCGTCTTAGAAAACCCCACCCAGAGATAATAACACAAACAGGCTAAATTGCAGGGAGCTTGAAAAAGATCACGGCATTGCAGCGATAATTGAAGCCACCAATGGACTCAGTTTGGACGACAAAGATGGCACCGGAAGTTCGAGTAAGCAAGTCGACTATATGGAGGAGTCCTCAGTTTAATGCAGCTTTAATTTATCCAGAATAATCTATTAAAGATCGGATCGCCAATCTAGTAAGATGTCTAAACAGCTTAGATCGCGTTGTTGTTTCTGCACTAAGTCGACTGCTGGTGCAAGCATCACCGTTTGTAGTTTTTGTAAAGTGACTTGCCATAGTTTATGTGCTAATTTGGATGCTGGTGAACTTAATTTAATAAATACTCATCCTAATATCAATTAAATATCAATTAATCAATTAATATCAATTAAAAACTACATTTATTTTCAAGTTTAAAGAAATTATTATATTTATATGAATGCGTTGGCTTATTTTATGCATTGGCAACAGAGCACAGTAAAACAATTGCTGTAGTTCTTGATCGGTAAAGGATTTTTATACCCTAAACCTGAAAGGTCAGGGTATATTAAATTTGTGCAAACGTTTGTAACACCTAGAAATAAGCGAGCCCAGTATAGAAAAGTATATATTCTTGATCACCTCATGGGTCGATTTAGACATATCCGTCTGTCCGTTCGTCCGTCCGTCCGTCTGTGTGTTGTCCGTAAACACAAGATAAGGAGTTGAGATAATTGCATGATACAATACAATACACACATTCACATGGACCCAAGGATCTGCACTATTAAGAATTAAGTTAATTAATTAATAATTAAGAAAAAATCAATGTGTCTAAATAAAATGAATTCTGGAAAAAAGCATAACTTTTTATATAGTTGTCTATAATAAAGCTATATAAACTATATTAAAAAAGTCGCGTGTAGCAACGTACACGTGGCAGAAGTGAAACTTCTTTAACAGTAAGAAATAAGAGAGATTTTAGTGTGAAATAGGGAGAGAAAGTATCTGAAAAGAAATTCAATCAATACGAAATGGAATAATAATTTGTTGATTCAATATTTGCATCCAGGAACCGTACCGAATATGGTTTTTGTCGAAAGTGTCACATATTAACTTTTATCTCTTAATTTTTATTTTTTCCGACAAAACTAACAGTTTTTTGTGCCTTATAGTTTTTTGGTCAAAAATAGCAGTTATTTTCTGCCGTTTATTTTTCGGTCAAAAATATCAGGTAATTTATATTTGTTCAAGGCATTTTACCGATAAAACAATTTTGATATTATTATTTTCATCTCATCAATGAGACATTTTACACATGGTGTCAACAGTTCAATCTGTCAAGCGGCCTATAAGAAAACACAAATTGCTTGATATTTTTGACCGAAAAAATGAAAGTCACAAAATAACTGCTGGTTTTGACCGATAAAATAAAAGTCAAAAGTAACCTTTATTTTTCCTCGAAATATACTAGGCAAGAAATTAACTTTTAAAGAATCAGTTTCAAATTTAAAAGCGACTTAATATTCGTGAGGCTGAGGACATTTGTAACATAATGGTATATTTGAAAAAGTCTTTCGACCATTTTTTTTATTTGAAAATTGTAAAATAACAGTTATTTTCGGTACTTGTTTTAGTTCAGTTGGTGTTTTAGTTGCTTTTGAATGTCTTTTCAACACTGTTACTTTTTGAATGCTGGATTGCATTTGCATAGTACTCTTTAAAGGAGCCTCCGAAAGCAGATGAATGTCTTCTCAACACTGTTACTTTTTGAATGCTGGATTGCATTTGTATAGTACTCTTTGAAGGAGCCTCCGAAAGCAGAGGCAAATCTTGTTCATTATTACCTCCTGCTTCCTGATCATAATAATTGCTATGTTGATAGAGGGCCTCATAAAGCAGCGAACGTTGATTGTTGAGTGCATCAACTTGGTTGGCTTTAAAATTTTGTTGAGATGCATCAGTGTGTTTTTTGGGGATTGGTTCTTTGTAGATTCACCAAAATACACTGGTGTTTCGTTAAAATGCATTTTGAAACTCAGCCGTTGTTGCAATCACCTTACCTTCATCATTAGTTGCAGACCCAGCTGCGGCTGTATTCTTAAGAGCTCTAATTCGCTCTCTATATTCACGAACGCGTTCTGCTCCTGTTTTAGCTATTTTTCTATTTTTTTTTCCGTGCATACTTGTAGGATGAAAATTAATGTTACGGTTATGTTAATAATGTAATGTTAATGTTAATCTAAAGTTAATGTTATTTTCATTATGTTACGTGTTCAGTTTTAATTACATTCTGTTTGACTTGTTTCATGTGCCTACGTGGCGTAAGGGAATAGATTCCGTCTTATAAGCAACAATGTTCGGGGTTCAATTCTTGGTAGCGACAGTAATTTTTTTTTAATTTTCATATGAATTGAAAACGTTAGCCTAGCGTCACGAATAAGAGACCTTGAAATTTCACTCGCCGCCAAAGAAGTTTCACTTCAAAAATAAGAATTTATTTATGTTTGTTTAAGTATATCAATATATATTTTAATATGATAAGAGGTTTAGGTATGCCATAGTCGGGCTAGACAGACTTTAGAGTTTCTTCGCTTTTTTATTTTCAAAATATTTCAAAATGTCTTATGTCGATTGATTTTTTGGCATGTAAAAAACTTTAATTTATTTATTTATGTGGTCGTCATGACAATAGTGTTGCCAACTATTGAGCAAATAAAAGTTAAATGAGTAGACGTTTTATTCACAAGCGAGTTGAGCACTGGCGAATCGAACGCAGCTATTGATACCTTTGATGGACTTTTGGATCAACTTTGTATTATGATATATCACCCCCTTGGGAGTATTGTCTTGTGCACATCTTATGTTCCACCAAATAGTTCCTCTGAACTCTATTGCAAACATGTGCATAATATTATTTCATTGTCTACTGCTGTTAGCTGCGATAACTATTTTTGTGTTGTTGGAGACTTCAACCTTAGCAGTTTAATCTGGACCCCTGCTCCGGATGATAGTTCGGTATTAATTCCCTTAAATGTCAACAAATCGCTGGAAATTCACTTGGTAGTAGGGTTCCCAACTGTCCCGGATTTCGCGGGACGTCCCGCATTTCAGCTAATTTTTTAGCGTCCCGCGACGACCCCTTGCGGGACACCTTTTGTCCCGCATTTGAGAACTTAAGATTGTTTGTATCTAAATTTCCAATTCGACATGAAACACAGTTTCCTAAACCGGTTAATTTTATTATCAAAATAAATTTAAAGCTCGTTTCAAAAGAGAAGAACATTTTATAGTTTCATTTTTCGATGCGCAGTGAGAAATTATTTCTGTTCGCTGAACTTTATGCTGTTTTTTAATGTTTTTTTACTGTTTTTCTTAATATTTAAATGCGCAAACATTTAGAACAAATGATCGTACAAGTACGGTGTTGCACCGACGGCCTGCAGCAACCTGCATCTTGAGAGAGAAATAAAATAAAAATTAAATTATTTTCTCAAGAAAAAATTGTGAAGTGAAATTACGGATGACAAAATATTTTTTTACGCACATTTTTTTTTTTAATTTTGATTGGTTGATTTTGAAAAATGAAATTCAGTACTTCCGCAGCGCAGTTGCGATGATCAACAAAATTCAGGAATATACATTTAGTTTTTTTCATTTATTTTTCTGCTCAGAGAATATTCAATTTTATTTTTAATGTTAACCAATCAGAAAGAAGAACACTCTCCAAATTATTTTCTTATTCTCAAACATGCGCGAAAATGTTCTTCTCTTTTGAAACAGGCTATATCATTTATTTTTCATATATTTTATTTATCAAAACGATTTGGATTTCTTTTTTGGTTTTTTCATAAATTGGTCAAGAGTTGGAAAGAGATCTAAACAATATCAAGGAACCAAGCGATGGTGTAAAGGCATCGTTGATACCCTTTATTTCTCAAAGAATAAAAGGAAATATTTAATAAAATAAAAAATTCAAATGTTGTCCCGCATTTTTCAGCCAAGTCCCGCATTTTTGATGGCTCCGTCCCGATTTTGTACTTTTCAGAGTTGGCAACCCTACTTGGTAGATAGTTTTCTAAGTTGTGATCTGGTCCAGATCAATTTTGTTCTAAATAAATTATCTAAGATATTAGATTTAATCTTTGTAAGTAAACTTTTAAAAGTTAAATTATTTGAATGCGCTAGCCCCATCTCTGAGGCAACATTAGATCACTCAGGTTTGTGTTTTGAAATTGAATTTTATACTTACTTGAAAGTAAATAGCTCCCATTTATATTTTTATGATTATAATAATTGTAATTATGATTTACTAAATGGTCTAATTAATGGCATAGACTGGAATCAGCTCTTTAATGGGCTTGATACTCAGCACTATCTGTCCTTACCAGCATAGTTTTGTTACGGGAAGGTCAGCTACAACTAACTTAAGTATTTTGACAAAATATTGCATTAATTCATTTGAAGATGGTAGCCAAGTTGATATTATTTATTCAGATATATCGAAAGCTTTTGACAAAGTTCCACATAATCTCTTAATTTAAAAATTGTCTAAGTATGGTTTTCATTCATCGGTTCTCTCGTGGCTTAGTTCCTACCTATCTAACAGGGTATCTTGTGTTTCCATAGAGAATGTGAGTTCTGAACCTTTTTTGGTAACATCTGGAGTCCCGCAAGGCAGTATCCTTGGTCCATTATTATTCATTTTATTCATGAATGATATCTCAAAATGTTTTCCTTTAGATTGCTTTTTATTATACACCGATGACTTGAAAATTTATTACAAAATAAAACATTATTCAGATTGTCAAGTTCTTCAAACTGAATTGAACAATTGCCTAACCTGGTTTAAAAATAATGGACTTACACTGAATCTGAATAAATGTTGCAGTATGACTGTCTCGCAGATTAAAACACCCATAAGTTTTTCGTACAACATTAATGGCGTGGTTTTAAAAAAAGTGAATGAAATACGTGATCTTGGTGTTTTCTTCGACTCTCGTTTTAGTTTTGTTTGCCATGTTAATCGCATAATTCCGAAGACTTATTCCCTTCTTGCTTTCATTAAAAGAAATAGTTTCGCTTTTCTTGACCCTTATACCTTAAAGCAGCTCTGTACTTCATTTGTAAGATTTAACTTGGATTATGCATCACTCATCTGGAACCCATATTACGGTATTCACATCAATCGTCTTGAGCGTATACAAAAGAAATTTCTTAAGTATGCATTACGCTCGATTGTTTTTACTGAGCCTATTCCCTCCTATACCTCTCGGTCCATGCTTATAAATCTTGAAAGCCTTGAAAAGCGGCGGTTGGTTCAAAGTAATTGTAATATTGACTGTCCTTTGCTTCTTGAGTTTATAACCTTTAATATACCATCTAGATCGTTACGCGCATCAGCCTATTTTCACATTAAATGTCACAGATCTAACTATGCCATCAATGAGCCCGTTAAAAGGTCTCTTTCAGTTCTTAATAATATAAACAAAGATAGGTCCATTGATTTTTTTTATGACTAAAGTTGATTTTAAGTTATTTAAGTTCCTTTTCCTTTAAGTAATTTTTTGTTTTAGTCTGTAAGGAATTCTTCCAAAGACTCAATAAATAAATACTAAATAAATAAATACTAAAATTTATATTTGCCTGCTGCAACATGGGAGCCTAGACGCCGCACTTCCCTATTTGCAGACAGCATATACTTTGTTTTGCCCTCGTTCACCGTCAAACCCACTTTGGCTGATTCCTTTTCGATAGCGGCAAAAGCAGCGGTTACATCTCTCTTGGTTCTACCGATGATATCGATATCATCAGCATACGCAAGGAGCTGGACACCTTTGTAGAAAATGGTACCATTTCGATGTACACCTGCCTTTCGCAGGATCCCCTCCATGATGAAATTGAAGAGATCGCATGATAGCGGGTCGCCTTGTCTGAAACCTCGTTCGGTATTAAAGGTTTCGGAGAGGTCATTTCCTACCTTGACGGAGAGCTGCATGTATTGCTCAACGTCATCTTGCAGAGCCTTATCAACTTTGCAGGTATACCGAACTCAGACATTGTTGCGTACAGGCAATCCTGAATCGGGCTATCGAACGCAGCTTTGTAATCAACAAAGAGAGGATGGGTGTCGATTTGGTTTTCGTGGGTTTTCTCCAGGATTTGGCGTAGTGTAAAAATCTGGTCTATGGTGGACTTGCCAAGACGAAAGCCACACTGATAAGGTCCAATCAGTTTTTTGGTATGCGGCTTCAATCTTTCACACAAAACGCTCGAAAGAGCCTTGTATGCGATGGAAATAAGACTGATATCTAGGTAGTTGGCGCAGATTGTCGGGTCTCCTTTCTTAAGTATAGAACAAAGTACACTGAGATTCCAATCGTCGGGCATGCTTTCCGCTAGCCATATTTTGGTGATGAGTTGATGCATGCACCTTATCAATTCACCGCCGCCGGTTTTAAACAATTCAGCAGCCAGGCCGTCAGCAGCTGCGGCTTTGTTGTTTTTGAGTCGCTGGATAGCAACTTTAACCTCGTCATGGCTAGGTAGTGGAATTAATAACTTTGAAGTTGTCAAGGAGTTTACATACCTTGGCACCGCCGTAAACAGCAACAACAATGTGAGCCTGGAGATAAAGCGAAGAACAACAATTGCTACGGGCTTAGTAAGCAATTAGGTTCCAGAGCCTTCTCTCTATCGACAAAACTAACACTCTACAAGACGCTCATCATACCTGTGATTCTCTATGGCGCTGAGGCATGGGTGGTATCGCAAACAGATGCAGCCGCTCTTGGGGTGTTCGAGAGGAAAGTTCTTCGCAAAATCTTTGGTCCTACTGCGAGTTGACGACGACTATCGCATTCGAATGAACCACAAACTGTACGAGCTCTACGACGACATTGACTTGGTTCAGCGCATAACAATTCAGCGACTACGTTGGCTGGGTCATGTCTTTCGTATGGATGAAGAAGCTCCAGCGAAAAAGGTGTTTGAGGCGAAAGCCGAGGGTCGACGACGAAGAGGAAGACCATGCCTCCGATGGATTGACCAGGCCGCGGAAGCCCTTGGTGAAAGAGATTGGAGACGGCGCGCGCAAAGCAGAGACGCCTGGCGAGAGCTGATGAAGTCGGCCGTAACCCGTCAACGGCTTGTCATGGCCACCTAAGTAAGTAAGTAAGTTATCTATTTAAAAGCAAACTTCCCAACCATCAAAATGAGTAGAAATTTGCGTTTGAGTTCCCTTTAAAGCTGTTTTAAGCGGCAAAATAAGTTCCATGGCACTTCGAAGCTGCTCTATGGTCCGTTGTAGAACTCGACACACCTAAAGCTGCTTAAAGGTACGTTGTGGAACTTGCCACACCTAAAGCTGCTTTATGGTGTCAATTTCAGGCAATAGATCTTGTAGTTCCAAAAGTTACAAGTTATACTTCTGTGCAAGTTTAAGATAATTAAGTTCGAAAGGAGTTCTGAAGTGCCGCTTGTGCGTCTTCTTTACATTTATTTTGAACTTAAAGCTGCTTAATGGTTCGATTGAACCTAATTTTGCACCTTAACGCTGCTTATGGGTACCTACGACAGAATTAGCTGTATAAATGAAAAATCTTCGTTTCGATATAAAGCTACATGGTAGAATGGCTAAGGCGTCGGACTTCAAATCGGCGAGACACGGGATCGAACCCTGGCAAAGCCAACATTTTAATAAAAAAGTTTTTTCACTGCGAATCAGATGGTACAAGTTGAGAACAAAAGCGATAATGGTAGAAAAAGAAGAAAATAAAAATATATAAAAAATAAAAAAATTGAAATCAGAAATAAAACAAGGAAAATATTTTTTTTTTTAAAAAAGTTTTCGAAGTTCGATTAGAACGCTGCTTAGCAGTCTATGCAACGTTCTTGTTGATACCTCAAAGTACGAAAAATTACTTAAATTTTGGGCTGCTTACACTGCAAAGCAGCTTAGAGAATTCGCTGTATAAGCCAAATTTAGAGCGTTTCTTGCTGGTTGGGTTATGAGCGCAGAACTACTGAAAGCAAATCACAACACTTTTTACACGCGGCGCGCCGTTAGTAAGTAGAACAGGGACAATCATACACACAAGAAAAAGCATTTAACATATTTTATGTCTCATTACAGCACTGATGATCTCACAGATGTAGCGCTAAAGGGCAAAGTGAACGAACCGGCAGATCAGCCCATTATGGTTTAGTCCTGACCTTGTAGAGCAAAGATCCGATCTAAAGTTGTCTTCAATCTGGCTAAATTAGCTGACGAATAAGAAAAAGGGCGGTGGGGAAGGGGGAAGGGGAAGGGGGAGAAACAAATGTAGGCTCAAACTTTTCTAAAGCAATGTACGCCGAGCAAAACATTCTACTAGGGCTCAGGAAGCTCGAGACCAGACGGCATATTCCCCCTGCCATGCTAAAAACGACCACTCTACAAGTCTTTCCTTGGCTCAAGATAACACATAAAGGATGTATCAGATTTAATTACTTGCCTGTAGCCTGAAGGACAGCTAGAGTCGAATTCATACCAAAATCAGGTCATAGCAGCCACTTGTATACAAATAAGTCCATAAGTCCATAAGTCCATAAGCTTAATATTCTTTCTATTCAAACAATTGAGAAGTTGGTAGAACTGCATAAACCAGCCACCTACACGCATATGCGAAAAGGTAATCACTCTATATAAGCATAATTATAGTTGGAAAATATCTTTCGACATTAAGCTCTTTAATTGAACACACACATAAAGCGATATTTAGATGGGCAAACTCAGTTGATCCATTGTGGATACCACCAAGAATAATCAACACTAGATACATCCCCAAAATTCACACGAAATATGGAGTAGTTGTACTTGACAGTAAACTGACGCACAGCCAAGAAAATGTTGATCAGAAAGTCGGGGTCTCTTACCTTCTCTGATGGAATGCATCTAAACAATGTTAGTGCATCCAATTCCACGTTACGGAGTCATTCTGTGGTGGCCACCAGTGGATAAGTCAACATACCTCAAACACTTGGAAAAATCTCAGCGGTAGACTGCGCTATAAATAACGGATGCGCTGAAGTCAATTCCAACGAAAGCTTCCGAAACTTCCAACTTCCATATTTAAGCCCTCTATGCATACAAGCTAAATGCATTGGAATAGGAACCCGAGGATATTGCTGGTCTGTTCTGCGAGAGGGGGACAACGGGCACAAAATATAGCTCTCCGTAACTCAAGCAGGCGGGAAAGTCTTCAAAACTTCAAAACCAGAAACTAAATTACAAGATATAATATCAATTGGTGAGACATATCAAGGATATCATGTGATATAGGAATGGGGGAAATATAAAAGCAAAGTTTTCAGAAACGGTTATTCAAAACCTTCTCGGCAACAAGATTGAAAGATTGGAAGGAGCTGATGCCGACATATATATTCTCAGTCTACTTGGGTCATGATTGAGATGCTTCACCAGAAGAAGTGAGGCTATTGCGACACAAAAAAATCACCATTCTCATGGGATGCGACACGGATTACTTGATGGTATCCTTAACGAGGACATATCTGTCTTTTTCATCAAAAATTAAATGTACTCCTTTTGATGTAAAATGCTCACCTTTTTTAGAGAAATCTCTTTGAGAAATCTCTTGTTATTTTTGCAATCGTTTTTCTCTCACTATGGGCAAAATTTATTATTTTTCTTCTTCTTTACCATTTTCGGCTTCAAAATAACCAAAACTGCAAACATTTTCAATCGCCTCAGAATTGCCAGCAAATCGCTTGGAAGATGAGACAATCGCCGGTGAGCTCTTTGATCTTTTAAGTCATGGCCGGTTATGGCCGCATACAAGCAGCTAAATCCATATGAACGATTTTCCGGAAAGATGCGCCAATGAATCGCCGAACTGGCGCATCATTGGCGAACAAATTTTTTGAATAGCACATTCAATCCTTTGACAATTGAAAATTGCTCCATTCTCCAACGTTCGAAGGAAATTCGCAAATTGCCGAAATAAGCGAAAGAAGATCTTGAAAATTATTTGTGAATCGCGCATTCATCGCTTGGGTGATTGAAAAGCTATCTTACAACCATCGCTGGAATGAGCAAAATAAGATTTGAAAAATTGTTCGTCAATCACGCATTCATCGCTTAGGCGATGGAAAAGCCATCATCTTACAACGATCGCTGTAATGAGCGAAATAAGATTTTAAAAATTGTTCGTCAATTGCGCATTCATCCTTTTGGCAATAGAAAAGCGGTCTATCTTTCAATGATCGCCAGAATAGACGGAATAATTTTTCGTGAATCGCGCATTCATTGCTCGAGCAATTGAAAAGCAATCTTTTCTCTAACGAACACTTAGATGAATCACTAATGCAGCGCAAAATCAACTTATCTTCCAATCGTCTTCCAAATGTCTGCAGGGAACTATTTTGTAGTGGACAATTTGGCAGAAGAGCAATTATTTTTTTTCGTTGAATACACTTAATATTAATAAACTTAATATATAGTATTATCTACGTGTCACTTTTCTCAACTTCCCTTGCACAAATGTCCTCCTTTTTACTATCCGCTGTTCTCCTAAGCCAAATTTTGATCTGGTAACCCTAGGTGTGACGCAGATCCGAGACACGCGCTTTGGCATAATTCTGAAATCAACACAAGAGTTGAGTTTTTATTTGGCTACATTATTAGCTCTTACCTAAACGTCTGTATCTACCATGGGAAATACGCCAATATTAACATATCCTAGTACCGATAATTTTAGTGGTTGGAAAAAGGTGTTAGACAAAAAGCTTCATTCTGACAACGAGTCTCTTAAAGTCGCCAACTGGAGTATATCACAAAGGGCCAACAATAGAGCCTACATATAAAAGCTCCTATACCCTTTTGTAATTCCTAACGCACTAGCTGGCTCAAATTTGCCACAGTGGCTCGACCAAAACTCCTTAAAATAACGAACACCCATATTTCGACAGTTGAGAAACTTAATTCTTCTGTTGAGTTTCTTGAGAAAAGCATTCAGGTAGCCTTTAGGATCTAATGTTCTTGTAATGGAGGAAAGCAAAAATTGTTTACTTCTTGGTGGAGCAATAATCTCTCAGACCTCAGAAAAAACTAAAGGAAAGCATTCAACAAGCGACATAGAGAGAACAGGTTGCAACCGTACAAAGAAATCCTTAATACTTGCAAGAAAGCTATACGAGACGCGAAATAGCAATCTTGGAATGAAAAAATCAATTTAATCGACGAATCCAAAGGAATCGGCAAGACTAGTTAGAATTCTATCCAATCAACACTACAGTTCCTCCTTCATTAGGCAAGAGAATGAAGCGTGGACGGAATCTACTGAAGAATCGCTTGAGCTCCTAATCAACACACATTTTTTTGTCTGCAGCAGTAGCTACATTGAAACCACAGCTATAGTGATAACTGAGGCTCAATTATAACAATGGATCAGATAACATGGGCTTTAAATAGTTTCTCTTCCTATAAATTCTCAAGTCCAGACGGTTTGATGGTAATGAAAATACAAGATTTAGTCACACCTTTGTTACTTTCAATATTTTCTAGTTGTTTTCCTTCTAACTATTCTCCAAGGATTTGGAGAAGAGTTTAAGTTGTATTTATACTCAAAGCAAGTAGGCGTGGTCATGCCTATCGAATAAGCCTATCATTCACTTTAAAAATTCTGGAACGTGTTCTAGACTTTAATACCACATTCTAGATACTCTAAGCCGAACAGGCATATCAACAGCTCAACAAGCATACCTGAAAGAGATATCCACAGAAACTATCTTTTAAAGGATTATCTTAACAATAGAAAGATCGAGATATTTGTAAACAATACACTTTAGTGGCCTTCTAAGATATAGTAGAAGCTTAATTATCAAATATTCTCAATAAAAACTGTGTCAAAGTAGTAACATACGCGGCTGACGTATTAGTAATAGTATCTGGGCTGTTTCACTTCACAAAAAAAAAAAAAAAACAAATTGGCCATTTCAGCCCTTGAAAGGACTTTGACCGAGCTTCTTATGATCAATTGTGTTGTGTGTGTAATTAAATGTTTGCACACAATTGACCGAGAACTGGACCTACATGTTTTATGCCGACTCCGAACGGCTCATGTTCACAAGAAGCTTTACATGGCATTCTTTACTCTCTGAGGTTTGCCATTGTCTGCAGAGAGGTGGTGACCGATCAGAAAAATTTTTTATTGAAAAAACTTTTCGCCGCGGCTGGGGATCGAAACCGGGCTCCGAGCATGCTAAGCCACACACTTAACCTGCATGCCACGGTCACCACTTAGAGAGATTTTGAGAGCAGCTTTGGACAAACTTAGTAAATGGGCTATCGGGTTTGTCCTTGGAGTAAATTTTCGCCATATTATCTAACCGAAATGAAACGATCAAACACTCTCACTATCCAATTGTGTGAAATATCTGGAAGTTCTATTAGATTCAAAGCACAATTGGAAGATCAATATTGAACATTGGGTCAAAAAACACGCACAATATGCTTCGCTTGTTAAAAGGCTTTCAGAAAGTAATGGAGTCTTGAACCAAATATATATATATGGCTTTACGCCGCAGTGGTATGCCCTATCCTATGGGAACAAAACATACAATGTAACCAAACTAGCAAGAATTCAGCAATGCGCCTGCACCGGTGACACGGCGGGAGTCCGCTCATGCCCAATGGATGCTCTAAACATTCCCTAAGTGAAAAGTCAAAATCATTTCAAGTTCGAAATCAATTTGAAAGTAAAGTTCAAAACCAAGATTGAAGTTAATTTTAAAGTGAAGTCGGATGTGAATATCGAAGTCAAGCTTAAAGCCATGTTCGCATGCAAGTTCAAAGAAAAATTCGAAGTGAAATTCACAATCAAGTCAAATTTAATTACGTAGTCAATTTCAAAGTCAAGTTCTAAATCAATTTCGAATATGACTTCGAAATCAGAAAGTCAAAATCAATGCAAATTCGAAATCAATTTCAATATTCAATTCAAAAGCAAAGTGAAATTCGAAGTCAAGCTCGAAGTTAGCTTCACATGCAAGTTCAGCATCAAATTCGTAGTCAAATAAAAAGTCTAGTTCCATTCAATTAAGTTATCAATTTCATAATCAAGTTCGAAATTAGTTTCGAAGATAACTTCAAAGTCATGTTTGTTATCAAAATCATATAAATTGAAAAAGCTCATCATGTTAATTTAAAAAAGCTTTCAACGTGCCAAGCTCAAGTGCACATATACTTGCTGTAGCAAGTTGATAGACAGACAACATGACAGGCACAAAACAACAATAAACAGACAGACAGTTGCAAAATATTTTGTTGATGTTATTCTGCACATATAACTAAAAATATTTCTGTATGAAAAATAAAATAAAAATAATGAAAAGTACGCATGCTTTTATAATAAAATGCAAATTTAATCAGACAAATAATATATATCAACCCTTTAATCTACATAACAATGAAAAGTTGTTGAATTGTTTAACCGTAATATTACGTGTGGAAGGCTGTGTTTGTATGCTTAAATGTTTGTTGCTCAGGCTTATGAATATTCAGTTAAGTCAGACATACATGTGTGCGACAGCTTAAAAGCGCATTAAAGTCATCTTTGAATGTGTGTGTGTGTGAGAGAGTGCGTGCGCGAGCACTGGTCAGCGCATAACGAAAGTGTTTTAATTTTGCATATAAAACGCTTTAAAGCTTTAATAAGGCGTGAAGGTTTTATTGATGCTGTTTGATGCTTAAATTATTCCGCTGTAGCAAAAGTTAATGAAAAACATATTGCTAATTAATACAATAATAATATTTCAATATATTTTAGCACAATTCTGGCAAAAAATTTTTTAAACATTTTTTATTTAAAAATATTCGTTTGAAAAATTAATTTAATTTTTAATATGGAATTTGGTAATGCATAAATTGCGACTTTTTAACTCAAGTCAATAAATATGCAAAGTCTAAAAGTTGCGCTAAGTCTTTTGCATAATTCGAGGTTGCACGCAGCAGCAACTGTTGCTGAAGACGTTTTAAGTTTTTTTGTACTCACAACAGCAAAGTTTTCACAAATGCCAAAAAAAAAACTGTTGAAAGTTTATTGCTTTTCGAGAGTTATTTTAAAAAAATGCAAACATTTATTTTTGTATTTTTTTTTTTTTTTTTTGTTTTTTTCTTCAAATAAAATGCACAACTTGTGCCAAAGCGTGAGCTGCTTACAAATGCAACAGCAGTTGCAAGCAACAACAGTGAAATATAAGGATTTGCAAATATATGCTAAAGCAGCAACAGACGCAGCAACAACAAATACAACAACTGCTGCACATAAAGTTTACTTTTGCAAGCTTGACAAAATGTGCGACCAAGCAAAAGCTGAGCAATTGTTGGGTGCAATGTACTTTCTTAGTAGCAACAAGAAATAGTTGAAAAACCAACAACAAAAGCAACAACAGTAGCATAAAAACAACACGCCCGTAGCAGTAAAGGACAAACAATGATCTCTGAACTGGCTACAGCTGACGCTGCTGCTGATGCTGCTGCTTCTACTTCATGCAAATATCAACAACTGACTGCTGTGGTCAAACGAGTTACACAAGCAGCCACACACAAGGACAATAAGAAGAAAACAAAAACAACAAAAAACAAAAAACAAAAAACAAAAACAATATAAATGGTAAATACAACAATGACAAGAAGTACAAAAATAACAACAACTACAACAACTGCATTGTACCAACAACATTCAGTTGCTGACATAGTGTAAGCATGGATATAGTTATGCATACGAATGCGTTATCCTTGTAAAAGCGTTGCATGCAAATTTACAATTATTTAAATTTTTCTCCTGCTCTATGTGTGCATGTGTGTGTCTGTGTGTGCATGTGTGGGTGGTTGCAAAATTAATAAAACTCAACATTTGCTTTTGGCTAATATATTTGCTACAACTACTGTTAATTTATTTGGAAACTTATATAGTTTCCACAAATATTTGCCAGGCATGTGTAGCAGGCTAAGAGACTAAAGGACATTGCTTTAAATATTTTAAATTTTTGTGGGCATATTTTGAAGTTTAAAAATTAATTATATAACAAATAAAAATTATTGCGCCTTTCAAATATTTTAATTTGCAAAAATTTTGAATTTTTAACACTTGTGTTGTCTGCAAAATTTCGAGCTAAACTCTTAATCTTAAATAGAAAGTCAATTTTTGAATTATGTCCAGAAAGTGTTCTACACTTTATACAAACATCTTCTTTGTCTTCTTCTTCAAATATCAGCACTTCAAATATACAAAATCATTAAAAAATCTTCCGTGAAAATTCTTCTACAAACGTCAAAATGCACTCATAATTTATTTCCAAGAAGAATTTTAAACAAATTGAAAATTCAAACATTAACGAAATGCTACAATTAAGTTAGTTAGAAAGTTTCATTGGTTTGTTTTATTTTTATGTTTTTATTTCGCTATAATTAAACATCTTTTTTTAATATTTTTATATTTTATATTCTTATCGATTAATATTTTAATATTAATATATTTTTTTTATTATAAACACTATCATTTAATTTTAAATTTTAACATTTTTAAGTTTTTAAATTTTTAAAAAACAAAACAAAAAATTTTTAAATTTGTAAATTTTTCAATTTTTAATATATAAAATTTTTAAATTTTAAAGTTTTTAAGTTTTAAAATATTTAAATTTTTAACTTTTTAAATTTTTAAATTTTTAAATTTTTAAATTTTTAAATTTTTAAATTTTTAAATTTTTAAATTTTTAAATTTTTAAATTTTTAAATTTTTAAATTTTTAAATTTTTAAATTTTTAAATTTTTAAATTTTTAAATTTTTAAATTTTTAAATTTTTAAATTTTTAAATTTTTAAATTTTTAAATTTTTAAATTTTTAAATTTTTAAATTTTTAAATTTTTAAATTTTTAAATTTTTAAATTTTTAAATTTTTAAATTTTTAAATTTTTAAATTTTTAAATTTTTAAATTTTTAAATTTTTAAATTTTTAAATTTTTAAATTTTTAAATTTTTAAATTTTTAAATTTTTAAATTTTTAAATTTTTAAATTTTTAAATTTTTAAATTTTTAAATTTTTAAATTTTTAAATTTTTAAATTTTTAAATTTTTAAATTTTTAAATTTTTAAATTTTTAAATTTTTAAATTTTTAAATTTTTAAATTTTTAAATTTTTAAATTTTTAAATTTTTAAATTTTTAAATTTTTAAATTTTTAAATTTTTAAATTTTTAAATTTTTAAATTTTTAAATTTTTAAATTTTTAAATTTTTAAATTTTTAAATTTTTAAATTTTTAAATTTTTAAATTTTTAAATTTTTAAATTTTTAAATTTTTAAATTTTTAAATTTTTAAATTTTTAAATTTTTAAATTTTTAAATTTTTAAATTTTTAAATTTTTAAATTTTTAAATTTTTAAATTTTTAAATTTTTAAATTTTTAAATTTTTAAATTTTTAAATTTTTAAATTTTTAAATTTTTAAATTTTTAAATTTTTAAATTTTTAAATTTTTAAATTTTTAAATTTTTAAATTTTTAAATTTTAAAATTTTAAAATTTTTAAATTTTTAAATTTTTACATTTTTAAATTTTTAAATTTTTAAATTTTTACATTTTTAAATTTTTAAATTTTTAAATCTTTCAATTTTTTAAATTTTTTTTATTTTTAAATTAAAACAAAATAATTAACTAATCAAAAGAAAACATTTAATTTCAAATTTATTTGCTTTTTTTATTTAAAAAAAAAAATTTTTAATTTTATTTAAATTTATTTATTATATTTTGCTAATATCTAAAATGTTTATATTTATTTTAATGCATTTAAACTTCTAATTATTTTATACATTTAGTTTATATTTTTTATATTTTTTTTATATTTTTATATTTTTATATTTTTATATTTTTATATTTTTATATTTTTATATTTTTATATTTTTATATTTTTATATTTTTATATTTTTATATTTTTATATTTTTATATTTTTATATTTTTATATTTTTATATTTTTATATTTTTATATTTTTATATTTTTATATTTTTATATTTTTATATTTTTATATTTTTATATTTTTATATTTTTATATTTTTATATTTTTATATGTTTATATTTTTATATTTTTATATTTTTATATTTTTATATTTTTATATTTTTATATTTTTATATTTTTATATTTTTATATTTTTATATTTTTATATTTTTATATTTTTATATTTTTATATTTTTATATTTTTATATTTTTATATTTTTATATTTTTATATTTTTATATTTTTATATTTTTATATTTTTTTTTATATTTTTATATTTTTATATTTTTATATTTTTATATTTTTATATTTTTATATTTTTATATTTTTATATTTTTATATTTTTATATTTTTATATTTTTATATTTTTATATTTTTATATTTTTATATTTTTATATTTTTATATTTTTATATTTTTATATTTTTATATTTTTATATTTTTATATTTTTATATTTTTATATTTTTATATTTTTATATTTTTATATTTTTATATTTTTATATTTTTATATTTTTATATTTTTATATTTTTATATTTTTATATTTTTATATTTTTATATTTTTATATTTTTATATTTTTATATTTTTATATTTTTATATTTTTATATTTTTATATTTTTATATTTTTATATTTTTATATTTTTATATTTTTATATTTTTATATTTTTATATTTTTATATTTTTATATTTTTATATTTTTATATTTTTATATTTTTATATTTTTATATTTTTATATTTTTATATTTTTATATTTTTATATTTTTATATTTTTATATTTTTATATTTTTATATTTTTATATTTTTATATTTTTATATTTTTATATTTTTATATTTTTATATTTTTATATTTTTATATTTTTATATTTTTATATTTTTATATTTTTATATTTTTATATTTTTATATTTTTATATTTTTATATTTTTATATTTTTATATTTTTATATTTTTATATTTTTATATTTTTATATTTTTATATTTTTATATTTTTATATTTTTATATTTTTATATTTTTATATTTTTATATTTTTATATTTTTATATTTTTATATTTTTATATTTTTATATTTTTATATTTTTATATTTTTATATTTTTATATTTTTATATTTTTATATTTTTATATTTTTATATTTTTATATTTTTATATTTTTATATTTTTATATTTTTATATTTTTATATTTTTATATTTTTATATTTTTATATTTTTATATTTTTATATTTTTATATTTTTATATTTTTATATTTTTATATTTTTATATTTTTATATTTTTATATTTTTATATTTTTATATTTTTATATTTTTATATTTTTATATTTTTATATTTTTATATTTTTATATTTTTATATTTTTATATTTTTATATTTTTATATTTTTATATTTTTATATTTTTATATTTTTATATTTTTATATTTTTATATTTTTATATTTTTATATTTTTATATTTTTATATTTTTATATTTTTATATTTTTATATTTTTATATTTTTATATTTTTATATTTTTATATTTTTATATTTTTATATTTTTATATTTTTATATTTTTATATTTTTATATTTTTATATTTTTATATTTTTATATTTTTATATTTTTATATTTTTATATTTTTATATTTTTATATTTTTATATTTTTATATTTTTATATTTTTATATTTTTATATTTTTATATTTTTATATTTTTATATTTTTATATTTTTATATTTTTATATTTTTATATTTTTATATTTTTATATTTTTATATTTTTATATTTTTATATTTTTATATTTTTATATTTTTATATTTTTATATTTTTATATTTTTATATTTTTATATTTTTATATTTTTATATTTTTATATTTTTATATTTTTATATTTTTATATTTTTATATTTTTATATTTTTATATTTTTATATTTTTATATTTTTATATTTTTATATTTTTATATTTTTATATTTTTATATTTTTATATTTTTATATTTTTATATTTTTATATTTTTATATTTTTATATTTTTATATTTTTATATTTTTATATTTTTATATTTTTATATTTTTATATTTTTATATTTTTATATTTTTATATTTTTATATTTTTATATTTTTATATTTTTATATTTTTATATTTTTATATTTTTATATTTTTATATTTTTATATTTTTATATTTTTATATTTTTATATTTTTATATTTTTATATTTTTATATTTTTATATTTTTATATATTTATATATTTATTTTTTTATATTTTTATATTTTTATATTTTTATATTTTTATATTTTTATATTTTTATATTTTTATATTTTTATATTTTTATATTTTTATATTTTTATATTTTTATATTTTTATATTTTTATATTTTTATATTTTTATATTTTTATATTTTTATATTTTTATATTTTTATATTTTTATATTTTTATATTTTTATATTTTTATATTTTTATATTTTTATATTTTTATATTTTTATATTTTTATATATTTATATTTTTATATTTTTATATTTTTATATTTTTATATTTTTATATTTTTATATTTTTATATTTTTATATTTTTATATTTTTATATTTTTATATTTTTATATTTTTATATTTTTATATTTTTATATTTTTATATTTTTATATTTTTATATTTTTATATTTTTATATTTTTATATTTTTATATTTTTATATTTTTATATTTTTATATTTTTATATTTTTATATTTTTATATTTTTATATTTTTATATTTTTATATTTTTATATTTTTATATTTTTATATTTTTATATTTTTATATTTTTATATTTTTATATTTTTATATTTTTATATTTTTATATTTTTATATTTTTATATTTTTATATTTTTATATTTTTATATTTTTATATTTTTATATTTTTATATTTTTATATTTTTATATTTTTATATTTTTATATTTTTATATTTTTATATTTTTATATTTTTATATTTTTATATTTTTATATTTTTATATTTTTACATTTTTACATTTTTATATTTTTATATTTTTATATTTTTATATTTTTATATTTTTATATTTTTATATTTTTGTATTTTTATATTTTTATATTTTGATTTTTTTATATTTTTATATTTTATTTATGTTTTTGTTTAGTTTTTTTTAATATATTTACTTTAGTTCACCCTCAACTTCATTTGACGGTCATTCAACTTGACCCATGTCAAAAATTTTAATAGAAATGTAATTTGTATTGCTTTGGCATAATTTTTTGATTATTAATCATTTTGAATGATTAATGATGTACTTTAATAACTCAATTTTCCACTCTCTGCTTTTATTATCTTCATAAGAAATGTCGATGCTTAAAATGTGATTAAAACAAGCTGAATCAACAAGTTTTGACATTTTTGTACACATTTCGATTAATATATATTTTTTATAGTCGTTTTTTTCATTTTTTTTTAATGTGGTCCATAGGAACCACAAGCTGTAGTTCTTGTATTTTTTTATATAAAAATTAAAATTTTTACAATTTTTATGTTACCGAAGCAACTCTTGTTTAACAATAAATCAAATAACCGCAAACTTAATTCATTTTTTTTGTTTTTTGTTCCGTCAATAAAATGCTGAAATTGTGTAAAATTAAGTTGTGTTTAAATATTGTTTAGCAAGGACTAAATTTTTTCAGCTTCATGCCTGATTTGTAAACTTCAATCAGCATCATTAATTTTGTGTCACCGAATATGTTGCATGAATTTATATTCTTTAATATTGTAGCTTATTTTTTGTTTTGATTTTTAGCAATTATTTCTGCGAATTTGGAACGTTTTTTTTTTTGTACATTTTGACATAAATAAATTACAAGAAATCATATCGCACGCATGTACGCACCCAAGGAAGCAGCAGCAGCAATACAAGCCGATAGCATCAGCAGCTGCCTAGGCTGATAATTCGAAAAAAAAAAAACCAACAAAAAAATCATATCATTATCATCATTTTGTGTGGCAGATGGAGGGCTTTGAGTGTCGGGAATTGGAACTGTGTTGAAATTTTTACTGTCCACCACATAACGGCCCACAGCATGTCAGAGGGCGTTAAAATAAAAAATCAGCTGCGACAAAGCGAATGATTGATACATTTTAATGAGTTTTTTGACAGCATGTAATTTAGTAGCTGCAGCAGCAATTTTAATGATTTGTCTGAATATGTGTGGGTGTGGATATTTTGGTCAATATATAAACAGACGACAAACACATACACTGACATGCCTATTTGTACATGCATGTCATTTTTTTGGCTCAATGAACAAGCGTGTCAATTTTGTCACGCTTAATGATAACATCACAGCTGGATAACAGCATATCCTGGTTAGTCAACATTTTGAGATTACCGTTAAATACTTAAAAATTGCGCAACTATGGTTGCTGCCAGCCTGGCAACAGTGCAACAAAACCTGTTCAAAGGCCTATAAATAAATTAAATTAATTAGTTATAAATAACCTGACATTTGTTTTATTTTATTTTTTCTCTTTTACTGCTTTAGCATGCTAACGAAGCAGTTAAAAATAAATTTCAAAAATGAGTAGCTAGTTGTAGAATTTTGCATATTTATTTTTAACCACACAAAAGTGTCTTGTTGCCATTTTTAATAATTGCCATAATTTTTTCACCATTTTTTTTTTTCCTTTTTGACTAACCTAATTTAACTTTTATGCTGCTCTGACCACGCGCTGTTTTCGCAGCTTCGTAATTAGCAGCATGTTACTAATTAATTTCAACAGCAGCAGCTACGCTTGAGTTGAGGTGGTCTAAGAGTACATTTTTTCTTTTTGTTTCAACTTGAAACCTTTTTTTGCGCTTTGCTATTCACCGACATAGCCTGTGGCTAAGCATAACAGAAATGCCTTTTTTATAGCCAGTGACTAGCGGCTTGCTAACCCTTCCCTCCCTACTCTGACATTTACTGCAGGTAAATAATTGAAATATTAATGAAGTTATAAAAGTTGTAGTTTTTGTCCTTTATTCCTTTGAGTTTGGTCTAAAATTGAATTAAATTCTTGCAGTAAGTTTCTGGTTGAATCAACAGCAACATCAACATGGACAGCAGCAGCTGAATTGCAAATAAATCGCTTGAATTTGTTGCGCTTCTTTAGAAGAGCAAAAATAAAAAATAAAAAAAACAAGAGTTATTGAAACGCTTTGAATAAGCAACGAATTGGAAATAATTTTGAAATGAAAAAATATGCGTAGGTACATATTTGTGCTCTAGCTGACAACAAAGCAATGCAGCATAACAAATTCAGCAATTTTAATATAAAAGCTTGAATTTTTTCCGCAACTCAGCTAGTATATTTTTAATTCAGTAGCACATTTTGCAAAAAGTTAAAGAAAATTTTTACAATTTGTTGTTTAAAATAAGCAAAATTCGTTAAACAGCAAATTCAGCAACAATTCAGCACATATAATTATAATTATTTTAACATGTTTCATGTGGTTTTTACGAAACAAACATAATTTTTGAGCCTTAACTATGATTCAGCGCATTTTGGCACAATTCAGCGCACACATTTTCAATTCAGCGCAGCTTTTTACATCGAATTTAAGTAAAACCTTAAACAGATTTGCTAAAAATAAATATAATTTGATGAACGGTGAATTCAGCAGCAGTTCAGCACTTACTATTTGAACTGTTTTAACAAAATATTCATAATTTACAAAGAAAAAACTAATTTTATTAACTCAAATTATAATTCAGCACATCTTAGTTCAATTCAGCAGCACTTTTTGGTTTAATTTTGAACAAAAATATGCAGTTTTGCCTTAAAAATATACTTAGTTTGCTTAAAATCAAATTCAACAGCAATTCAGCGCACACAAGTTTTATTACTTTAGCAAAATTAGTGTAATTCTGTACAAAAAGCTCATTTTAGTCAGCTATGAGATAATTTAGCACAGTTTTGCGCAATTCAGCACATTCATTTTCAATTCAGCATCCTTTTTGCACAAAATTTAAGTATAATCTCATGTAGTTTTGCTCAAAATAAGTAAAATTTGATGAAAGTCAAATTCAGCACTTACTATTTGAATTATTTTAACAAAATGTTTATAATTTTCTTAGAAAAAACTAATTTTCTTAACTTAAACTATAATTCAGCGCATCTTAGTTCAATTCAGCAGCACTTTTGCTTTAATTTTGAACAGAAATATACAGTTTTCAATTCAAAAAAAGCTTTAGTTAGTAGCTTTAGTTAGCAGTTTTGTAAGATTTTTGATAATTCTGGGAATTTTTCTCAATTCAGCGGTCACATTTCAGCAATTCAGCGTAGCTTTTTGCATAGAGTTTAAGAACAGTTTCACGCAGTTTTACGTAAAATAAACAATATTTGATGAAAGTCAAATTCAGCAGCAATTCAGCTTTAATTATTTGAGTTTTTTTAACAAAATAAATATAATTTTCAAAAAAAAATTACTTTTCTTGAATGAAACTAAATTCAGCGCAGTTTTGCACAATTCAGCGGCGATATTTTCACTTCAGTTTCAGCTTTGCTTTACTTTAAAACAGAAAAAAACATTTTTGTATTAAAAATAAGCTAAATACGCTAAATAGCTAAATTCAGCAGCAATTCAGTGCACATAAAGCCCATTATTTAATCAAAATTATTGTTATTTTCTTTAAAAAGTTGAATTTTGTAAGTTTTGCTATAATTCAGCGCACACATTTTCAATACAGCGTAGCTTTTTGCATAGGAACTAATTTCAAACTCACAAAATTTTACTCAAAATATGTACAATTTTATGAAAGTCAAATTCAGCAGCAATTCAGCACTCATTATTTGAGTTATTTTACCAAAACGATCATAGTTAACAAAGAAAAAACTTATTTGTTCAACATGAACCAGAATTCAGCGCATCTTTGCACAATTCAGCGGAAACATTTTTAATTCAGCAGCGATTTTTGCTTTAATTTTAGAAAGAACTGTGTTGTTTTGTATTCAGAATAACCATAATTTGTTAAAAAGCTACATTCAGCCGCAATTCAGCGCACATTACTACAATTATTTTGACAAAACTACAGCAGTTTTTTTTAAAAATAGGTGATTTTTGTAAGATTTGTAATAATTCAGCTCAGTTTTGTAGAATTTAGCAGGTACTTTCTTTATTCAGCAGCCTTGAAAAACTTATTCAGCAGCATTCAGCAGATATTGTTTGAATTATTTAAACAAAATTAATATAATTTTCAAAGAAAAAACAGTTTTCTTAACTTTATTTTGTAAGCTTTGTGATAATTCAGCGCAGTGTTGCACAATTCAGCTACAATTCAGCGCATATAATTTTTGACAGCACTTCAGCGCATTTGATTAAAATAAAATGTGTGTAAAAATTTATTCAGCGCTGTTTTGCATAATTCAGCGGATACATTTTCAATTCAGCATCTTGTTTTGAATGAGTATTCAGAATAAAATTGTAGACTTTTGTTAACAAAAAGCAAATTTTGTTAACAAAAAAGAAATTTTGCAATTAAATATTTCAAACGTGGATTGCAAAATATCAATTCAGCTGCTTTTTAAGTATTTATATTTAACACAATTACTTGAAATTACTTGAAATTTTGACAATTATTCTTCACTGAGTGAATTCAGCAACAGTTTTGTATAATTTGCATTAAAAATTCAAAAAATTTTGTGTGTAGATGTTATTCACTTGTATTAAATAGTTTTTAAACAATTTACTGCCTCTTATTATGCTTTTTAGCACAATTCAGCTTCCATTCAGCAGCACAGTTGTACATACATAGCAATTCAGCGGCTTTTTGGTAAAGCATAAAGCGGCTTTTCTCACATAAATGTTTTGCTTTCAAGTTAATTCAGCTGAATAATTGTATAAACATAACAATTCAGCGGCTGTTTTGTAGTTAACACAAATTTTAAGATTTATCACTATTTCACATGAATTTTTTGCTTAATAATACTTAACTTTTAATGAAATACGATATATTATAAAAAATAAAACACTTCGCTAATTCTGCAGCAAATTCAATTCAGCAGCAACAACATTTGAAATATCAATTCAGCTCGCACATATACAATTCAGCGGCCTTTTGTATGCCTGGAAAATAAGCCAGTTCATCTTTTTTTTTTTGTTTCTTTCATTAAATTCAGCTGCTTTACAGCAATTGCAGACTTGATCATATCAACGTACACATAATTAATTTCAACGTTTTTCAATGTAATCCTCAATTCAGCGCCGTTTTTCTCTTGAGTTAAGTACCTTATTACAAAAACATTTCCGTTCTTAGTGAATTCCCGCAATAATGATTAATAATGTTATGTTTATAACGTAATTTCATTCGGAGAATATTAATTAACGCATCTGTTCAACATTTAAAAACAAATTAAAATTTTAAGCTTTCGTAAGTTTTTCCATTATTAAGATAATTACAAGTAACTTTTTTTATTTAATATAATTTCATTAATTCAGCTACTTGAAAGCTATTAATAATGAGCTTAAAGTTAATGCTCTATGAAAATTAATTTCTCTTTAACAAAACTTATATATATTCAACTTAAATAAGCGGATTTCATAAAATTTCAGAATTAAAGGTATGTCTCAAACAACTTAAAATACACATTTAAAAATCAACATCTGAGAACACAGCTACAAGTTTTCTGTCTACAGCATAAAATAAAACAATTCAGCAACCAAAATATAACAATTTCTTTAAGAAACTTTAATAACTACTATACTTTTTGGTTTGTTCTTGTACATCTGCACAATTCAGCACTTGTTAGAGTCAAAATATAACTTACTTGCTCACAGTTCTGGGTTACACATGCAGTGCTTACATAGTTCAGCCACTCAAAAGCAATTCAGCAGCTGATTGCATTCAAATTTTAAAATATTATATATTTTTAAGGCAATTTCACTGATACTTTATAATAAAAGCATACTTTTGGCATATTCAGCGTCTGTTAAACATGCTAATTAGGCTTACCACATGCTGTTTTATGGTATTTAGCCAGCGCTTACAAAATTTTATATGAGAAATATCAATTCAGCCGCTTGGATTTCATAAATTGTGCAAACATTTGTTCACTTTATGCTTACAATTTGTACTTTGTGATGCAACTCACACTGTTCATGTCAATTCTGACAACTTTTTAAGTTGCCGACAGCTTTTTATGCAACAAGACAGCTATACCTTACTTTTGAACAATTCAGCGCATGTTTTAATTTTATTTATGCTTCTGTGCAGTCTTATTTATTGAGTTTTGACGATACTAATTTTATTCAGCGCCTTAAATGTGTATTCAGCGCCTTTTTTTAAAAATTTTATGAAGAAAAAATTTTGTAATGCATTAATTTTAATTTGCTTAGTTCTATTATTTGTTTTATACTGAAGTTAATATAATTTATTTTCAAATTTGATAGCAAAATTCAATTCTATACAAGCATAAATCGTGCTTTAGTGCAATTCAACGCATGCTGAATTCATAATTTTTTCTTCATATTAATCATTTTATGCAATTCAGTCAGTGCTTATTAAATTCAGCAACTTAGAATGCGATTCAGCAGCTATGTTTTGATATAAATTTCCACTGAATTTTTTTCTGTCGCAATATTTGACATTTTAACAATATTTCTTTATTTTTTTGTAGTCAATGACATAAGTTTATGTAACTTAATACAATTCAGCACCTGCTAAACTCATGATTTAACCTGATTTTCTAAAGTTTCGTTTAATTCAGACAGTATTTATGCAATTCAGCAAAGCAAATATCAATTCAGCGCTTCTTAAGCTTATGATTTCACTTTTCATTTTTGACTATTTCTTGCAATTCAGTCAGTATTTATGCAATTCAGCAGAGTAAATATCAAATCAGTGCCTGTTAAGCTCATGATTTCACCTTAGCTTTCAATATTTTTTGCAATTCAGTCTGTGTTTATGTAATTCAGCAAGGTAAATATCAATTCAGCACCTGTTCTGCAATTCAGCTCATGATTAAGCCTAAGTTTTTAATATTTTTTGCAATTCAGTCAGTATTTATGCAATTCAGCAAAGTAAATATCCAATCAAAGCCTATTAAACTCATGATTTCACTTAAGTTTTCAATATTTTTTGGAATTTAGTCAGTGTTTATGCAATTCAACAAGGTAAATATCAATTCAGCGCTTATTAAGTTCATGATTTAACCTAATATTTTAAAATTTCTTGCAATTCAGCCAGTATTTATGCAATTCAGCAAAGTTAATATCAAATCATCGCTTGTAAAGCACTTGATTTAAGTTAAGTTTTCAATATTTCTTGCAATTCTACCCGTTTTTATGGAATTCAATATGAATATCAATTCAGCGCCTGTTGAACCCATTTTTTGACTTTTTCACAATTAAGCAAGTGTTTATTCAATTCAGCAATGTTAACAATAATTCAGCGCCTTTTAAAATCGTGGTTTAAGCTACTCAGTGGCCGTTTCTTGCAATTCAGTCAGTGTTTTTTCAATTCAGCAACGCAAAAAATCAATTCAGCGGCGATAATTTCCTAGCTTTTTACTTAAAAATCATATTTTGAAGCATAATTAAGTGTTTTGTGATGGATCATAATATAATTTAAAAATCAATAATAATAACAATATAGCACATTCCGTACATTACACAAACATTATTACCTTTTGGCTTTTTATCAATTTAGCGCCAGTTTTGCTCATAACTAAGCATCTCGTACACCTCATTAATTCATTCAGCTACTTGACTATCAATTCAGCTAGTAACTTTTTGTAAAGCACAAATCTAAGTTGCTTAACTATTCTCATTTTTATTACAACTCATCAAAGGCAGTTACACAGCATGATCATTTTGTGAAGAGCCTTGTCTAGCAGATACTTAGAAAAATCCTACTTTTAACCAATTCAGCAACTGTTTAACTCATAATTTAAGCTTCTCACTCCCCATTTTATATAATGTACCTAGTGCTTATAATATTCAGCTGCTAAAAATTAATTCAGCTGCTCATTTCTCAAATTTTTTTAAAATTTCATCTTTTAAAGACAATATAAATTTCTTATTTTTATAAAACAGCATAAAATACCAAGTATATTGCATCTAAGACCAATTCAGCGCATGTTAGACACTTCATGGATCTAAACGCTTTAAATTTACTGAACCTAACCAATTCAGCGCCTGTTTAACTCATAGTTTAACCTTTGCACATAATATAATATGCATTGCACAGAGTGCTTATTCAATTCAGCTGATAAAAAGTAAATTCAGCAGCTCAATTTTTTTTACTTTTATACAGGTATCAGAAATTAGATATAAGATTAAATATCAGAAGCAGAAATTATATTTATTTTTCTATTAAATCGACCATAGAAGTGAATATATCCAACTTTTAACGAATTCAGCACCTGTTGAACACATAACTTAAGCTTCTCACTTATCGTTGTATACAATGCAGACAGTGCTTATAAAATTCAGCCGCTAAAAACTCAATTCAGCAGCTTAGTTGTTTTGAAATTTGTAGAAACAATAGCTGTTATCGCCGGAAAAAGTTTCTTATATGTATTTAAAAGAGAAAACTACAAAGTATATCGCCGTTTTGCTTATTTAACCTAACCACTTTCAATATCTGGCGCCTAATACAATGGTAATGCAATTTAGAGGTTAATATAACTATTCAGCAACTCAATAGTAAAAAATTGTATAAAGCAACACTTCTTGCGGTTCAAATAAATGCTTTTTTACCAAACGAAGTCGATTTTTCTGGACATCCGACAAATTCAGCGCCTGTCTAACTTATAATTTTACCGTCTTAGTCTTTAACTCAAGCCATACGGCCAGTGCTTATTAAATTCAGCAACTAAAATATCAATTCAGCACATTCCTTTTATAACTCTAGCCCAAAATATGCCTATTTATAACCTTATCTCGACACATTTCATCACGCACAGCATCAGCAACATTCTTATCAGTGCTAAAGCAAATCTGTGAGTGGATGAGTTCGATGTCATTTGCAACGATGATGCCACATCTTTTTGTTAAGCACATTTCTTATGTTAGTCACTACAATAAAAAAGACTTTGTTATGCTTCGCATAAAGTTTACGGCTGCAGGTTTTGTGTTTGGTCGGCTTGGTTTTTGGTTTCCGTAACCTAACTTCAGTCAGTTTTATCTGCTGGTTTGGATTTTCGCAGGACAACAAAAAAAATGAGGACATTTAAGCTGCTAGCTGCATTGGATGTGAGCATATTTTCTTGTCAGCGTGTGTAAGCGTAGAATGTGTATCAATGTATGTTATTGCGTGTGTGTGTGCGCGTGTGGAAGACAGCGTATATCTCATACATGCTTTTTTGTATTAATGCAAGAGAGATGAAAATAAAAATGAAAATAAAAATATTTAGATATAGCAACAACGCCATTAGGCTGATTGCTTGTTTGTCTACCTACGATGACCTTTTTGTCCTTGCGTTTCAGCGTTCTGCTCTCTGCTCTCTGCTCTCTGCTCTGTGCTGTCTTATGTGTTGACCATAACTTAACGGTAATTTGTTTGCTTAGTTAACAATATGAACGAGTGCGTCAATAGATAGATACGTGTAGCTAAGTGTGTGATAAAAAATTGAGCGTTTGGATGTGTGTAACTGTATTTACATGGTTCCACCTTAGCAAAAACTCACTTGTTGTTGTCTTTTATTAGGATATGTATTTTTTTTTTTTTTTGCCAAATATATTTATTGTTCTACACAAACATTTGCCATTATTATGAATTTTTTTCTTTTGCTGACAATACAATTTATTTGGCTTTCATTACAAGTACAAAATACCATGATTATTATTGCTGTATTGCTGTCAGTCATAAATTTGTTGGCATTGTAGTGAATGATGAATTACATGCATTAAGCAGCATTTTTGGATATAAGTGAAGGGCGTGTAAAACTAATAAAATCATTAACATTAACTGATAACTTACGTTAAGGCTTCTGTAAGGCTTGTGGTTGGTTTGTGGCTTGCTTGTGACTTTCAGCAGAGTTTGACCAAGTTCGGGCAAGTCATGCTGACATGTTTTTGTTTTGTTAGCACATATTCAGCGGCATAATTAGTGATATTTAAGGGATATTTAAGCTTGTGAGCACATAATAATTTTTATTGATTAAGCTACTTTTGAATGTAATTCAGCTTATTTTAGAAGCAATTTTGATATTCAACGCCATAATGAGACGAGTAAGCTTATAACTTGATAGCAGTAAAATTTCTTGAAAACTATGTCAGATCAATTGACAATGTTTAATGGATAAATATCCATATTTTACATTCAGCACTGCTATTCAGCGTCTTAGAATTCAATTCAGCACACATAAATATGTAATTAGACTTTATTACACACTTTTAAAGCACACTTAACACTTTATGTTTAAGTTTCAGTTTATAAAAATGAGTGCTGAATTAAATTCTAAGGCGCTGAATTTATACAATATGCCCAAAAATACCCCAAACACTTTATTTGGAAGACTTAGTGCATAAAAATGAGTGCTGAATAAAATTTTAAATTGCTGAATTATTTTACATTCAGCATCACTATTCAAGGTCTTAAATTGCAATTCAGCACACATAAATACATATTCAACGTTTTTAATAATATTTTTTACACCTTAAACAAAAATTTGTATGCAATTCAGCGCTTAGGTAAAATAAAATTTCAAAAATATTGTCAAAAATTATAAACGGAAATGGCTCGAAATTCACCAAACACTTTATTTAGAAAATTTGTTCCATAAAAATGTGTGCTGAATTAAATTTTAAGGCGCTGAATTGATAGAATACGCCTTAAAACACAACAAAAACTTTATTTATAAGACTAAGTCCAGAAAAATGTGTGCTGATTTAAACTTTAAGGCGCTGAATTGATACAATACACCTACAAATACACCAAGTAGAATATTTTTAAGATTGGGATCATAAAAATCAGTGCTGAAATTCATAATTAAATATGTTTAACTGCTAAAAATCACTATTTTATATTCAGCACTGCTATTCAGCGTCTTAGATTTTAATTCAGCACACATAAATACATAATTAATGTATTTATACCCGTTATACAGAAAGTTTTATGCAATTCAGCGCTTAGTTAAAATAAAATTTCAAAAATATTGTCAAAAATTTTAAACGCAAATGGATAAAAATTCATAGAACATTTTATTTAGAACTTTTAAGGCGGTGAATTGATAATATTCAACTCAAAATACACTTAACACTTTATTTATAGGATTTAGTTTATAAAAACGAGTTCTGAATTAAATACTTAGGAGCTGAATTGATACAATTTACTTAAAAATACACCAAACACTTTATTTAAAAGACTGAGTGCATAAAAATTAATGCTGAATTACATTTTCAGGAGCTGAATTCAATGAATTGAATGAGTGCTGAATTTAATTTTAAGGCACTGAGTGGATATAACGTCGTCAATAACTCTCAGCTAGCGATGTCTCAAACCATTGCTGAGTAAAATTTGAAAAAAGTTTACTTTAATTGTCCTATGGAAGTATTTTATTGAACAGAAGTTAGTAATATGTCTGTCAAGCAAGAAAATAATTAGATTTAGTTCATAAAAATGAGTGCTGAATTAAATTTTCAGGCACTGTATTGAAGTCTCAAACCATTTGCTGTATTCAAATAGACGCTGAATAATGTTTGAGTAAAATTTGCTTTAATTGCCCTATGGCTGTATTTTGATACATAACAATTAATATCATGTTAGCTGAATAGGCAAAAAACTAAGCTGAATTGCTAAAAAATCAGTCTATATTGAGTTTAATAAAAAACTAAAGCTTCTGATTCAAAGTTAGACATTGCTGAATTGCATATAAATGATATTTTGCTGTTATTGCAAACCAGAAAATTCCACAATATTTAAAAAAAAAATCTTATCAAGTATTTATAGGCAGAATGCAGCTAAATACTGCTAAATGAACGCACAAATTAAATTAAAGCTATTCAGCACATGTAAGCTGCATAATTTCTTGACTTTCAGACCATATGAAAAGTAATTAAATTAATTCAGCGCTTATTTTGAATTGATTTTGGCAAAATAATTGCATGTATTTGTGTTTAGGTAGTAATTTTGTGCTAAAATTAAACGTTAGTTATAATAAACTGCCTTTATTGCTCATTTAGCTTATGTACTAGCTATTCAGCACTTTTAAGCACTTAGTTTTTATTATTCTTACGGCATGTTTGATATATATTTAAATATATCATTTTCTATATCTCATTTTCTAACTTACATTTAAGTTTTGAGAATAAAAATGTTTATTAACAGAATTATCATGTAAAAACCTACATGTGAAATCATAGTTTGGCACAAACCACATCAAACAGCTCAAAATTTGTTGCTTTACCAAAAACACTACATTTTTTTATGTTTTTAAATAAATTAAGCATATTCAGCACTTGTAAGCGTGCAGTTTAAATGATTCTTACAACACATTTAACAAATTTTTAAATGTCTATTTTCAATTAGCAACATTTTCACCTAATTCAGCGCTCATTTTTTAATTTTCAACCCAAGTTTTATGAGATATCATGTATCTTAACAAAGTTTTTATGGTAAAAAAACTTCTTGCAAAACTGTTGTTTGGCGTAAAGCACATTAAAAAGCTTCAATTTTATCACTTTGTAAAAACTACACCTTTTACTTGAATTATGCTTATTCAGCACTTGTAAGCGCGCAGTTATCAAGACTCCTAGGCTAGATTTAATAGATTAAATATCTTTTTTTAAATTGGTCAAAGTTATATATAATTCAGCGCTAATTTTACTTATTAAAGCTCCGTTTAAAGCCGATAATGTATTCGCGCATGTTTTTTGCTAGAAAGTACTTTACAAAACATCATTTTGTAGAAACAATATCGAAGGGCTCAAATTGCGTTTTTAAGAATAAAAATTTCAACACTTTTTTGTGTTGCATACATCACTAATCTGTATTCAGCGCAGATTTTCGTTTGATTTGGCAAAATATTTACAATTTTCTTTTAAATTATTGGAAAATTTTACAATTCAGCTGCTGATAAGTTTGTTTAATCAAACCAATATTTTGCAAAAAGTCAACAATTTTCTCTCAAATTATTTGAAAATTTTTCAATACAGCAGCTGATAAGCACTATTCAGCTCATTGATAATTCTATTTTATTACTCCAAACATATGCTTGCTTAATTTCTGTCTTTATTTTAGCATAAATTAAGCGTATTCAGCAAAGAATTTTTTAGTTTTGCATGCAATTTTTATTCTTTTTAGTAAATATTTTCTTATTTGGCAATTCAGCTGCTGATAAATGCTATTCAGCGCTTGTTTTAGTGACTGATTTTATTCGTAATTTATATTTTGTTAACTTACGCGCAATAATTAAATGCATGCTATAAACATTTATATGAGTTTGTTTTAAGTTTTACATAAACTAAATAAATATGTCGTTTTATAATAATTCAGCAGCTGATGAGTGCAATTCAGCGCTTTGATTAGTTATTGAATTCATCATAAATCAATTTAATGTTAGCTTGCTTATTGTGTTTTACCAGGAAAACGTATAAATGTCAATAATAAAGCTCATTAAATAGTTCAACATAATTTTAACTCAACATTGAAATCCACTTGATTACCATTCAGCGCTTTATTAATTGAACTTTGCAATTATTTGCAAAGCATGAAATGTAAACTAACAGCCGAAACTAATATTTATATTTTTACATAGAAAACAATTTTTTTTTTACTTATTCAACAAACTGGTTTATGCTTAATTTTATGAGCTTGTTCAATTCAGCAGCTTGGATTGCTTAAGAATGATGTGATTTCTTCTCGAATTTTTCTGAATTTCTCAATTTTCTTTCTAAAAAATTAGCTTACAGCACACAAACGTTTTCAAACTACTTGAATTTTTGTCGTCAGTATTTGTTTTTGCGTATTCAGCAGGTCTTTTTATTAATTGTTCTACTAAAAATCTGGGCTTTCTTTTAGTTTGGCAAGTTCAAATGCAATTCAGCGCTGTTTTTACATCATTCAGCTGCAGTTACTTTTTACTTAAGCACGGAAGTACTTGGTTTATCCAGCAAATGTATTAAAAAAATTTAATTTTTAAATGTTGTACAGTCTTATAATGTTACATATATGTAAAATAACGGACATTTTTTATTTATATGCAATTCAGCAATGTATAAATTTGATTCAGCTCGTGAAATATATTTCAAAATTCATCTTAGACTGATTTCTTTGAAATTCAGCTCAGTTTTTTGCCTATTCAGCGCTGAAAATATTGATTGTTTTGCATTAAAGTTCTTCAATATTTAAAATTAAAGCAAATTTCTTAATTTTTCTGTTTAAATTTAAAAAATTAACTTTGTTTCACTTTTATGTTATACAAATATCAAAGAACTAAAGCTTTTTTAGAAAGCATTAAGCCAATTCAGCGCCTTTAAATAAAATTCAGCACACATATTCATATTAATTTTTTAAATTTATATGCAACATTTTATTAAATTCATTCTTGATTGATTTCTTTGTAATTCAGCTCGGTAGTTTACCTATTCAGCGCTGACAAAATTAATTATTTTGAATTAAAGTACATTTAATGAGTGATTGCATTTAAAAAATTAAGTGTTAAATATTTAAAATATTAATGAATTAAAGCTTTTCTAGAGGCATTAAGCCAATTGAGCGCCTAAAAATTAAATTCAGCACAAATTTTCTTTAACTTTTTTTTCAATTTATATGCAACATCTTTTTAAATTCATCCTAGACCTATTAATTTGCAATTCAGCTCAGTTTTTTACCTATTCAGCGCTGAAAATATTGATTGTTTTGCAGTAAAGTACTTCCAAATGTAACAATGAAGTATATTTCTTGAACTTTTCGGGTTGCATTTAACAAATTAACCATTAAATTATAAAAATATTACTAAATAAAAGCTTTTATAGAGGCATTAAGCCAATTCAGCGCCTTGAAATTAAATTCAGCACACATATGCATAGCAACTTTTAACATTTTATTTGCACCATCTTTACGCATTTTGTATAGTAACTACATAAAGGTTGAGTTAGAGTTATATAACACCCAAAATTCAATTCAGCGCATCAAAACTTTATTCAGCGCACATTTTTATGGCGTCATTGTGGCAAATAAGTTGCGTGATTTTCAAATAATTGTGCATTTCTGCTATTCAGCGCTTAATTTTGTAAGCTAAGTCAACATTTATAGCAATACTGTCAGTATTTCAAGTTTTTTTGTGTTTGCTTGCAGTTCAGCTCTGTATTCAGCCATATATATTCAGCAATAGCACTAAATAGCTCATCAGCGTAGTAATTGTCAAACTTTAAGAAAAATCGCTGCAAACATAGTATATAATATATACTAAAATTGCATTTTTATGTTAATCCCACATAAATTCCCTTTTTGGGTCATAAAATCAAAATCGTTAGCATTTGCAAAACAGAATACAATAACAAATTTTTTTATATATGAACAAAACAAAAGAAAAATAAGTAATGAGCATGTCCATAAAAAAAACAACAACAACAAACTTCTCACAAGGCGTCAATAATATTTGTTTTAGCTATGTAGGTGTTGCTAAATGGGTGATATAGCAGAAACTTTTGTAAGCTGCAGTTGAAAAAATTTTCTTAATTTATTGCAGTTTGCAAAGAAAAACCCTAAATTTTTTTCTTAAAAAATAAACAAAAACAAAAAACAAAACAGCTAAACCAAATCGTTATCTACTATATAAAGGCAAAATTCTAATGAAGTGGAAATAGCAAAATTGTTGTGCTGAATTATGGCTAAAAAGTTCAAACTTTGTTGTGTTTTGTTTTTGTTTTATTGCATTAATTTGAATTTTTTATGTCTTATGTCATTAAGACAAAAATAAAAAAACAAAAAATAATTTATATTTTATAAACATAACTTAAATTCCAAAACTTGCTTTCAGTTATGTTTATAAATTTATTAGAACATAAAACAAAAATTTTTCTTAGCAATTTTGTATTTAAGACTCATTTTTCAAAATTACTGCCATTTAACAATTTAACAAAACATTCCCAGTCACGTTTCTTTGCGGTGTTGATGACATCTTTGATATTTTTTGGTGTGCATTTTATAACATAGCATCATGCCTTTAGTAGCAAAACCAACAATAGCTCTTCATGTGAACACGTACGTGCCATTAAGTATATCGCAAAAACATTTATTCATAAGCCGACATTTTTAGTCAATAAAAAATGAGTACAACAAAAATAGCACTCCATTAAAGACACCAGCTTTTATTGCTGAACTGCCATTTTTTGTACACATGAGCTCAGACTGCTCTCCCTTCCTTTCGATACCAAGCGAGGTTTCAGACAAGGTGATTCCTTATCGTGCGACTTTTTTAATATAGTCATGGAGCAGATCATCCGAGCTGCTGACCTGAGACGCAGCGGCACAATTTTCTATAAGAGTGTTATGCTGCTGGCGTATGCTGATGATATTGACATCATTGGTCAAAATACGCGGGAAGTCAGTGCAGCATTCTCCAGGCTAGAAAAAGAGTCGAGTCGAATGGGTCTTGCAGTGAACGCAGATAAAACGAAGTATCTTGTGTCAACAAACAAACAGTCCCAGCGTCTTGGAAACCACGTCACTGTTGACAACACCTCCTTTGAGGTAGTGAAGGACTTTGTTTACCTGGGATCCAGTATAAACTCCTCCAACGATATCAGTATTGAGATTAAACGAAGGATAACTCTTGCCAACAGGTGTTACTTTGGGCTCAGTAGGCAATTGAGAAGCAGAGCTCTCTCTCGACGAACAAAACTGACGCTCTATAAGTCAATAATCATGCCCGTCCTACTATACGCATCACAAACCTGGACGTTGAGCAGCTCTGATGAAAGGACTTTGGGAGCGTTCGAGAGAAAAATCCTTCGCAAGATCTATGGTCCAATCTGCGTCAATGGCGAGTACCGAATACGATGGAACCACGAGCTGTATGAGCTATATGCCGACATCGATATAGTCAAGCGTATTAAAATAGAGCGGCTTCGCTGGCTAGGTCATGTCGAGAGAATGAATGACGAAGCTCCAGCGAAAAAGATATTGGATTCGGTACCCAGCGGTGGCCAACGCAGACGAGGAAGACCGCATCTCCGTTGGAAAGACCAGGCATTGGATAACCTGACAACGCTTGGAGTTTCCAACTGGCGCCAGCAAGCGCACGACAAAAGAGGCTGGCGAAAATTCTTAGACCAGGCCAAAACCGACCAACGGTTGTAAGCGCCATCTAAGTAAGTAAGTAAGAGCTCAGACTGCTGTCAACCAGCTGTCAATATGAAGTAATGAAGAATGAAAACCATTGATTAAGTCTAGGAAGGATATTAGAAAAAATGTTTTATAATGTAGAAAAAAAAATTTTTCCTGGAACATTTTGTTAAAAAGACAAAAATTCTAGCTTCATTTTTGAAGGTCATGAGCCAAGAAACTGCGACTTCTTCTCAGTCCTACAGTTTCTACAGAAGTAATTAACATGTATCGTCATGATGAAATGCCTACCAATGTTCTGTTATTATTATTCCTAACAAGATGGCAAAATTTCTTCTTGGCGAGCTTTTCACTAAACCTAGATCAAAACTGGCAAGTCGTTTAGCAGATACAAGAACCCTTATGTGCTTCTTGTAAGTAATTAGCATGAACCGTCTTGATGAGATGCCTACCTCTAAAACAATTTCTTGTTATAACGACTATCAAGATGGCAAAATTTCTTCTTTGCGAGCTTTTCACTAAACCTAGATCAAAACTGGCAAGTCATATAGCAGATACAAGAACCCTTATGTGCTTCTTGTAAGTAATTAACATGAACCGTCTTGATGAGATGCCTACCTCTAAGACAATGTCTTGTTATAACGACTATCAAGATGGCAAAATTTCTTCTTGGCGAGCTTTTCACTAAACCTAGATCAAAACTGACAAGTCGTTTAGCAGATACAATAACCCTTATGTGCTTCTTGTTAGTAATTAACATGAACCGTCTTGATGAGATGCCTATCTCTAAGACAATGTCTTGTTATAACGGCTATCAAGATGGCAAAATTTCTTCTTTGCGAGCTTTTCACTAAACCTAGATCAAAACTGGCAAGTCGTTTAGCAGATACAAGAATCCTTATGTGCTTTTTGTAAATAATTAACATGAACCGTCTTGATTAGATGCCTATCTCTAAGACAATGTCTTGTTATAACGACTATCAAGATGGCAAAATTTCTTCTTTGCGAGCTTTTCACTAAGCGTAGATCAAATATTTTTACACTTGTTACAATGGATTATTTTTTGCTCTCCTACTTAACTATCATAAATTTTCGATTCAAGGGAAATTCGAAAGCCATGGTTCAAAACTAACAAAAAACCCAAATTAGATTAATATCATACTTATCAACCATCGTGCTTAGAAATAAGCTACATTTAAGTACTGTTGATGAAGTTAGTAGCAGTACTTCTTAGCTGTTCGTACGTTATTATAGAAGGATAATTGTTTGTTGGTGGTAAACGATATATCGACCACCGATGCTGCAAATTTCGCCCCCGGTCTTCCCAATATAAACACCAATATCAAAATAAATACGAAAGAAAGGCGATCTAAAGGATTGTGATAGTGGTCATGATATCTGCGTGCTGTCTGCTGTTTTAAGAATTGTAGCGAAAGTAGTTCTGAAGCGATTGAAAGTTCAGCGGAACTTAAATTTGCACATAATGCTCAATGACTTTGAGAAGACATTTGACAGCGTTCAGAAAAGAAGTCATGGAATAGAATGCACTCTACACAGGATGTAAATCATCTAGAAGATCGAGAGAAATTTGCTGGAAAACGGTGCAACGCGAAGCCGTTCAACTTTGCAAAAGTTGTAAGGAACAGATAATAACAGCAAGAAACTGAACCGATGGCGCGTAGATCTACTGGAGAGAGATACTGAAAAAAAGGTTGCAAAGGAAATGGCTATAAATCTTATTCTCAATCCTGTGGAAAAAACAAAAAAAAAACAAAAACAAATTGGCCATTTCAGCCCTTGAAAGGACTTTGACCGAGCTTCTTAGGATCGATTGTGTTGTGTGTGTTATTAAATTTTTGCACACAATTGACCGAGAACTGGACCTACATGTTTTATGCCGACTCCGAACGGCTCATGTTCTCAAGAAGCTTTACATGGCATTATTTACTCTCTGAGGTTTGCCATTGTCTGCAGAGAGGTGGGGACCGATCAGAAAAATTTTTTATTGGAAAAACTTTCCGCCACGGCTGGGGATCGAACCCGGGCTCCGAGCATGCTAAGCCACACACTTAACCTGCATGCCACGGTCACCACAATCCTGTGGAATCTGCTGAATTCCACATGAACACGTTAATGTCTCATTTGAGTTGAACTTTCATACTATGACTATCGCCAAGGCGCAAAATTGTAAATTTTGACTTAAAAGTTGAAGATAGTTGTTTTTTTCGCAGATTTTAATATAAGTAAATTTTTAAACTGCCAAACAACTGCATAATTTTTCAGCAGAGTTAATGGCTTAATGGTACAAATTGACCGTTCGTATCCCTCAACGGATGTTCTATCGAGAAAACTAGTGCTACAGGAAATCAACGACTCCTGACTTATAAAAGGCTGACTGTTTTTCACAGGACATTGGCCACCCTAGTGTAATGGAGCAGCGCAGAATTAAGGCTACACTGCATGTTTCGTTATCATGCCATGGAGCGTCATATAATTGTGCTTATTTAGTGCTGGCTACCATACGCTTAAGCTAATGCGCAATTACTGGAAAAAGCACCAGGGTTTGGTTTTCTTGGTGGATTTTCGTAGTAGGTACGTTTATAAATATATTTTGTTTCTACCTTCATTTTCGACTCAGTCTAACACGTGTGTACTTTGCGGTATCTGCGAAGGATAGCAGGTTGTTGGAGGAATTATCGGGGAAATTCTGTATTTCTACGTGAAACGAAAACTGACCAAGGTATTTTCGAAAAAGTTTTTAATCGAGGGAACTTGCATTTTCGGTGAATTGAATCAATCACCAGTCCGTCACTAAGTTCCAAAGCAAAGGAAATTAAACGCTGCCCTGATCAGGGAAGACACTACGCACCTGCCTTCTAGCCTTTGAGTCGCCAAGAAGTTGCTACGATTGAAAGCCTCGTGAATGTATTAATGTTTACAAACAAAAAAATGGGTTTTAAAGGCAATTTCAATAGTACACATTCTGCGTGAGCAGTTTTGAATCTTCTGAATAAGTTTTGTATTCAGATGTAATATTAGCTATGTGGTACCTCTTCAGTATATTTCTACAGCTGATGTTAGTCGGTTCTGTGGAAGTTGGGTTAAGTTTCAACTGATTTATTTAAAAATCTAGGAGAGCTAGGTTTAAAAGCTAAGATCTTGCAAGGTATTGCTGCTTGGGAAATTACTTATATTAAAGTAAACAAGTAAAGAAAGTCTAAAGTTGGTCTAGCATCTAAGATTTCTGAATCAGAATTACTCATATTTCTTCTTAATCAGCCATATATCTTACATCTAATCAAAGAGGTGATTTTTCCGCCCTGTTTTCGTTATGATTGAATTTTAGTAACCATACTTTCAACATCGTTCGAATCAGATTTAAAGTGTTGTTTTTTTTTAAAGATATCAACTATACCGATTCTGACGATCCTTCAGATATCCGGCCAGAGGCCAGTACATTAGACACACACCCTCTTTCAGAGTTGTGCTTGTTACCCGCTGACGTTAATCAACTGCGTGGTTTTATTGTAAATTTCTACAATCATCGTATTGATACCGTATTACAGCCACACTTCAATATTTTCCTGAAGGGCCTTAGACGGTTCATCAAGCTTTAAAACCAACTACCTAGCAGCATGGTTTAGATTCTCTATCTATGCGATTTTTATGTTCTTTACTGAAAGAGGGGGGAGGTAAATAATATGTAATTTGCCAGAAACTGCTCCGGTTTTAGGAGATTAAGTGGTAGCTAGACTCATGCACTCGAACTGGTATGGATTTTTTCCTTCAAAATTGCTTCAATTTGCGAGCTTAGCCACACTTTATCTATCTTGCGGATAGCTGCCTTCCAAAAAACTGCCGATCTCAAGCCCCCATAGCCAGTATTTCGTAGATCAGTCAAGAGCTCAGAACCCAGAACTCTCCTACATGATCTGCACTAGTTTCCAGTTCATTTGTGAAATACTGGTTTCTTCTTAACATTCAGAATAGCGAGCAGTTTACTTAATTTAACAATCTCACAGAAGACTTTAGATAGAGAATTAGTTTGTATAGTTTGAATAGTGTTTAACTGGTTTTTACTACTTCGATCACTGGCTTCAACTAATAGTCGATTTGCCGTTTAGACTCGTCAGACTGGGCAGCAAGCATTTCGAAATACACAAAAAGTTTTTCTTTAGTGCGTCTAGAATAAGTCCAATCGGCAAAACAAGTCTTTCCTCCAGACATGCTATTTCTAGCGCTTCAACTTGATTTGCCCACGTCCTGAGCAACAGTAGCGGCACTACTACTACATGCGCTCTGTGACGTGATCCGGGAAGGTCCGATTGTGCAGGGATTCAAGTATATAGATTAAAAGCTAAATAATCCGGATGGGGACTATCTTATTAGATGTATCTCCAGCCTATTAAGGTTTGTTCCAAAAGAGAACGTAATTTTTTTAAGTCTTTTAATAGAACAAAATTAAGGATTTTATGCTGCTGTGAAAGAGGCTAGAATATCCACAAACTTTACAATACAATAGCATATAATATTTAAAATAAAATACATGGTTTAAGGGATCATTTGCAAATGTGGCCTTCGGAGTAAGGAATTTGTGACAAATCTCACTATCAGCACGGAAAATTACAGCATCAAGGTTCAGTACCATTTTGGTCAGACCTAGCAACAGCTCACTACATCCATAGAACGGTGAATTGGTATCAAGTCAACAATGTGACCGTGTCATCAAAAAGTGCGATAGTCTTGTATGTGGTACCATACATTTGCTAACCAGACCTAAGATTCCAGCAACATTTTTGCTACATAAAGCTTTTTGGAAGCACTTCATTAACAACGACAGAACAATTTAAATCCAATCAAGTTTTAAAAATTTTCAAATTTAAAATATAAGAAAACACTTTTTTACTCACAAAAAAAAACAACATTTGCGCAAAAAATAAATTTTTGATTGATTTCTAGTGAAGCTTTTTGCAAGCACTTCATTAACAACGTTACAATTATTTAAATCCAATCAAATAGTCACTAACAACGTCACAATTATTTAAATCCAATCAAATAGTTTTAAAACTTTTCAAATTATTTTTAAATTTAATTTATGAGAAAAAACTTTTTTACTCATAAAAAAAAAACATTTAATTAAGCAAATTTTAGACGAATTTCTAGTGAAGCTTTCTGGAAGCACTTTGTGAACAAAGTCATAAGGCATTTTAGTTTAAAAGATTTATAAGAGTGTTTAAGAACAAAATTAAGGAAGAAATAAAGGAAGTTAAAAATAAAGAAAGAAAGAAAGGACGAAAAATAGTAAGGAAAATAAAGAATGAAGAAGAAGAAAAGAGGAAAAAGAAAAGCAGACAACAAAAACAACAAGGTTTTTAGTCAAAAAGAATTGTAAGAGTGTTCAAAAACTCTTGTAACGAAGGATGAAAGAAATGCAGGAAAGTTGAAATGAAGGAAGAACGGACGGAAGAAAGTAAGAAATCAATGAATTAAATAAGAACGAAAGCTTCTTACTGATGAAAGAAAGCAAAATGCATAAAAAAAGGAACATAACAGTGTTAAAAACACAAATTAAGAAAGGAATTGAGAAAACAGGCATAAGGAAGTAAAAAACTAATGTTGAAAGGAGGCAAAGAAGAAAGGAAGCTGAAAGCTTATAAGATTTTTTGACAAATATTTCTCTAAATTTTTATACAAGCTGCTTACTTCCGTAAGTTTATGAAGCTTTCAACATCGCTTTTCAAGATAAAATGGATGACTTGCTTCTTGAATTACATTATCCCAAATTTTGTTCTGAATTTTTATACAAGCTGCTACTTCCGTCAGCTTGTGATGCTTTTCAAAAACACTGCTTCAGGTAAAATGGATGACTTGCTCTTTTAGTCACATTTACGCGAATTTTTAATGAATTTTTAAACAAGCTGCTTGCTTCCGTAAGCTATTGAAGCATGAAGAAACTAATGTTGAAAGGAAGCAAAGCAAAAAGGAATCTGAAAGCTTATAAGATTTTTTGACAAATATTTCTTTAAATTTTTATACAAGCTGCTTACTTCCGTAAGTTTATGAAGCTTTCAACATCGCTTTTCAAGATAAAATGGATGACTTGCTTCTTTAGTTACATTAACGCAAATTTTTTACTGAATTTTTATACAAGCTGCTACTTCCGTCAGCTTGTGATGCTTCTCAAAAACACTGCTTCAGGTAAAATGGATGACTTGCTCTTTTAGTCATATTTACGCGAATTTTTAATGAATTTTTAAACAAGCTGCTTGCTTCCGTAAGCTAGTGAAGCATTTCAAAATGACTATTCAATATAAAATGGATGAATTGCTACTTTACTTATATTTCGGCGAATTTTTCACTAAATTTTTATACAAGCTGCTTACTAATAAAGTCACTGCTTAAGATAAAATGAATGACTGGCTTCTTTACTCACATTAAGATGAATTTTTTATACATTTTTGTACAAGCTGCTTACTTCCGTATGCTTCTAAAGCATTTCAAAATCGCCGTTTAAGAAAAAATATATGGATTTGCTTATTTACTCACATTGAAACGAAATTTTTACTGAATTTTTTACACCAGCTGCTTACTTTCGCAAGCTAATTTAGCTTTCCAAAACCGCAGTTTACGATAAAATGGATGACTTGGTTCTTTACTTACATTTTACAGAATTTTAAGTGAATTTTTATACAAGCTGCTAACTTCCTTCAGCTTCTGAAGCTTTTCAAAATCACTGATGAAGGAAAATTGGATAAATTGCTTCTTTATTTACATTTAGAGGAGACATTCCAATCTAATTGTGCTTCTCCTCAGCCTTATCGAAAATGGTTTTCAGCAGGCATTCTCTTAAACTTCTTAAAGGCTATTTGAATAGCTTCCAAGAATGCTTGCATGGCATGGTTTGTGCAACGCAATGGTTAAATATTTTTTTAGAAGCATTTTGTCTTATGTCGTCTGAATCATGGAATCTGAATCCCTTTTTAAAGTTTTCCTGAAAAATACCTGCTAGAATCCTTAATTGAAGGCCTCAAAGAACTTTTCCATTGCAAAAATTTTAGAAGCACTTCTAGAGAAGACAAAGGAAAACATTTCTGCCAATGACAAGCATATGTTTAAAGAATGGCTTCTGAATATGAAAGTAAAAGGGATAGAACCCATGACTTTCCCTACGACTTTAAATTCTTTGAAAGCACTTTTTTTGCTGGAATGTTAAGGACAGTGTAGCAGTTATGTCTAGGTAGAGAACTTTTGTAAAAGTATTGTAAGCAATGATCATCTAGAAATCAGGTGTTCAAACTGGGTACCACATTTTGACAATTTTCACACATTATATTGTTCAACTCTCCATTTTATCTAAATTATTTTCAACTGGGTTATTCTCTCAACTAGACCATCTAAATGGCATAAATTATACAATTAGTCAAAGTTGCATGAGCTCGTGTGTAAAGGTTTTGACTTGATTTTTGTTGGATTTATGTTTTTCTCTGGCAAATTTTATTCACTGCTTATTTACAACAATCAGTTGACGAAACTCAAAATGTACTCAGAGAAAGTTAAATAAATTTATTCAAGTTAGCGGCGGCTGTCATGCATAGTATTCATTTAATTTGACAGTCAAACTTTTTTCATTTCCTGTGCAGTGTTTTTGAAATCTACCTTGACGAGGCTTAAGGTTATGATGTTACGTCTAGTGAAAGATAGAAAAAACTTAATAGCGGTATAGCCGTAGGCAAGCATTAGCCGAAGTTTAAGCTGTAGCTAAACGAACTAAAGCAAGTTAAGAAAGCTCACCATGTTTGAGTGCTAGTTATGCATTTTTTGGCATTTAAAATGAAGATTTGATTGTAGCCAGAAGAAAACGAAGCCATAATTGAATCAATAGTGCTGCTATAAAAACAATTTTACTTATTTTTACTTTATTCTAAAAAGTATAATAATTCCTAAACTTTAGTTTATTGTTGTATTTCATATACATTTCTTTTAAAAAACTTTCTCTTATATATCTTCATTAGTTCATTTCCAGCTATGCAGCCATACAAAATAACACTGCTGGATATTATTTAAGTGTGTAGATAACAAACATTATGCATAAAACTGTCTAAAATTAGCCTCAAAATATGTCAACATTTACAATTACAGCGTGGGTGAGCGATAGATAGCTGGGCTCAGCAGGGCGTATGAGTAACATTCAATTCAAGTTAAAATATAAAAATTCTTATATATTACTGCAGATATTTTTATTTATTTTCCTTTTTTTATTAGTATATTTATACAATATCTTGCTTCCTTTTTTGCCAGAAATAATCAACAAATTATAAAATGTTGACGTGCTGCATGTATAAATATTTAAACTTTGCTGCCAACTGCAATAAATCGAGTTCATTTGGTTTTGAACAACATGACTGCTGCATGTCATTTAAAGTTACACCAACACATGAAGCTACAGAAAAATGTACAACAATAAAAATTTTAAAACTTTTTCAAAAACTTTTTAAGCAACAATAACAACAACAACGACTAGTTAGGGTTTGCCAGTCACAGCAGAAGGGTTGTGTTGTCTCAAATGGTTTTGACAAGTTTATCAACGAGTACTTAAGGCAAATTAAGGTGTTGTTTGCAGTTGAACAACAAAATAAAAAATAATTTTATTCGAACAGCCAAAACAAAAAATATGTTCGTTAACTCATAGAAAATACAGGCAATGCAGAGCAAATTTTATAATAAAGCTTTTAAAAACATGTTCTCTTAAAGTCTTGCACAAACTATATTTAATTCAAAGAAATATTTAAAAAAAAATTACCTCCACTTTTTTTTTAAAAAATGTATAAACTTATGCTTAACGCAGCACATGGTTCAATTTATTTTAAATCAAAAAGCTTTTATCTAAAAATTATGAATGAATATCAGAGAAAAATATTTACAGACATGTACCTTTAGTATTATATAATAACAGCATATTAAAGCTTTTTAAGCCTTTATTAAAAAACCTTGCGAATGCAATGTTCTCATTTAAGAAATGCCTGCTTGAAAGCTTTTTTAAATGAGGCTAAAATTTCAATCTGTAAGAATTAATAACAGTTCTGTGCCTTTTATGTTTGCATAACAAACAAGAACTTATAAAAAGCTTTTCTGTGCTTTTACTTCTTGTTAAGTGGGCAAGAATATGCACTTTAATTGTTTGTTTAGTATAAAAAACAGCTGAAAATTTTTTAAAAAGCTTTTTAAAATCAACTTTTTGCTAAGAATTTTTTAAAAGCTTTCACAAGTACATTCTTTACAAGCTGTTATCATTTAAAGGTTCATGTTAAAACTTGCAAAAGCAATTTTATAAACGACTTTTCTTAAAAACTTCTCTTCATAAAAGTTTTTAAGCTTTTTTCAGACAAATTTTTTAGCTTTTTCAAAAAAGCTTTTTTTTCGTTTTTTACAAAAACAGCTTCTTTGACCGTCTTATAAAGTATATATTTTACAATATTTTTTAAAAGGCACGAATCAAAACTTTAAGGCATTTTTTCTCAGCTTTTTAAGAAAAGCTTTAATAATATTTTTATGCCAAAACTGTAATCATTCAACAAATAATGTTAAGAATTTTATGAGTTATTTATAAAGAGGCATTCTTCTTATTTCAAGATCTTTTGAGTTTTTTCCACAAAAGCTGTTTTGAACTTTTTCCATATAAGCTTTTTTAAGCTTATTAGAAAGGTATGAACTAGAAAATTTATTTTTTTTTGCTTATAAAACATATGAAAAATCTTGTTCATGAGTTATTTATTAAGAGATCTTTTAAAAGCTTTTCTGAGCTTTTTCCATACAAACTTTTATTAAGCTTTTAAGAAAAGATTGGGCTAGAGAAATTTACTTCATTTGCTAATAAAACATAACAAAAATTTTATAAGTATCTTTTCTGAGCTTTTTTGCAAAAAGTTTTTTAAGTGATTTCTGTAAAAACTTTCATTGTTCAAAATTTTAATTTTGAAAATTGCATAAGCTCTTTTAGAAACGCCTTTTTTGTTGACTTTTTGCAAAGAAGCTTTTCTGAGTTTTTGTAAAAAGTATTTTTTTTAAAAGCTTTTATCATACCATATTTAATTTTAAGTCCTAAGTGAGATATTTAATTATAGATTTGTATTTTATCTATAAAAGCTTTAAGAGCTTTTTTTCATCAAAGCTTTTTTGAGCTTATAAGAAAAGATTTTCGAGCGGAAATGCATTTTATTTGCTTATAAATTATTAAATAAATTATATAAAATTGTCTGTGCTTTTGCAAAAAGCTTCATAGTTAATAAGCTTGAAGGTTTCTATAAAAGCTGCCATCCTTAAAAATTTCAAGAGCTCTTTAATAAAACCTTTTTTGTTGGCTTTTATAAAAACACTTTTTGAGTTTCCAAGTTTTTTAAAAAGCTTTCATAAGTGTTTTCTATAAAAGCTATTAACATTTCAAATGTAATTTTGAGACTTTAATGAGTTATTTATTCAAATAATTGGATTTTGTTCATAAAAACTTTTTTTGCTTTTTCTTAAAAGCTTTTTTGAGCTTATTAAAAAATATTGGCGAAGGGAAATGCATTTTATTTGCCTATAAAGTATGACAAAAAACTTTTAAGCATATTTTCTTAGCTTTTTTGCAAAAAGCTTCATAATTAATAAACTTCAAGGTTTCCATAAAAGCTTCCATCGCTAAAAAATATATTTTAAAAATTGCATGACCTCTTTAATAATAACTTATTTGTTGGCTTTTTACAAAAAAACTATTTGAGATTTTCAAGTTTCTTAAAAAGCTTTCATAAGGGTTTTCTATAAAAGCTTTATGTTTATGTAAGCTATTTCATTTTAAGACTTTAATAACCTTTTTATTAAAAGATTTTTGGTTTTTTTAACAAACAAATTTTTGAACTTTTTTCATAAAAGCTTTTTTGAGCTTATTAGAAAAAATAAGGCAAGGAAAATGCAATTTATTTGTTTAAACAACACAACAAAAACTTACAAGTGTCCCTTTCGACTGTTTTCAAAAAGCTTCTTAAGACATTTCTATTAAAGCTTAAAAGCTTTTAAAAAGCTATAAAACTATAAAAGATTTTCACTTTAACAAACACATTTTTGTTGAGTTTTTACGTAGAAGATTTTTGTGATATTTTTTACAAAAGCTTTTTTGAGCTTATTCGACAAGATTGCAAGGCAAATGCATTTTATTTTCTTATAAAGCAAAAAAATAACTTGTAAGCATATTTTCTGAGCTTTCTTTGCAAAAAAAGCTTTATATATTTTTCCCTAAAAGCCTTCATCGCAAAATAAAATGTTTAAACTTTCATGAGCTTTTTAATATATGTATTTTTTTTGTTTGCCTTTTTTGCCAAAAAAGCTTTTTGAGTTATTTAAAAATGTCTCTAGAGCTTTAATCACATCAGTACAAGCATCTTTTGTGGTTTTTTTTTTAAAGCTTCTATACGCTTTTATCAAAAGGCTTTGATAAAAAAATCAAATGATCAAAAGTCTTTCCCAGAGTACTTATCATAAAGCTTAATTAAGTTTTTCTTTTAAAAAAATTATTTTATCCAAAAAGCTTATTTGAACTTTATCATAAAATTTCAGTTCAATCAATGTATCATAAAACTTTATTTAAACTACGTTCACAAAAATTATATGAGCTTTAATCATAAAATATTTTTTGAGCTTCAATCAATCTGTGCTTCTTGAGTTTTATTAGAAATTTTATTGGATCTTTTCTTTTACGCCTTTATTTAAGCTTTTATTATAAAATGTGAGCTTTCAGTATTAAAGCTTAATTCACCTGTTTTATATAAGTTTAGTTGATCATTTATGAAAAAAGCTTATTTGAACTTTTACTATTAAAGCTAATTTTAATTTTCATTGTAAGCACTTATTTGAGCTTTTATTATAAAAGCTTATCAAGGTTAATATTGTAAAAATTTACTTGAGCTTTTATTATTTAAGCTTGTTTTTAATTTTATCTTGTTTTAATTTATTATAAAAGCTCATTTTAGCTCTTCTAATAAATCTTATTAAAGCTTTTATTTTTATATCGAAAGCTTTTTAAGTTTTTATTATGAAAGATTATCTGAGCTTTCTCATAGAATCTCATTTTAGTTTTTATCATAAAAACTTATTAAAACTTTGACTATAAAAGCTTTTGCGCTTTTTTTAAGAAAAGCTTTTAGGAGATTTTTTTTCAAAAGTTTATTTGAGCTTTAATTATAATACTTTAATTATGCTTTAATTGTAAAAGGCTATTCAAATTTTTATCATGAAAGTTCATTCGAGATTCTATTTTAAAACCTTTTTCGAGATTTTATTATAAAAGATTATTTGAGCTTTTAATATAAAAGCTTGCTTGAGATTTTATTAATAAATCTTATTAAAAATTTTATTGTAACAGCTTATACTATAAAAGTTTTTGAGCTTTTAGTATAAAAGCTTACTTTAGATTTTAGTATAAAAGCTTTCTTTAGCTTTTATTGTAAAAGCTTACTTTAGCTTTTATTGCAAAACCTTACTTTAATCGTAAGTGATTCTTAAGCTTTTATTATAAATGTTTTATGTGCTTCTGTTATACGCGGTGATATGAGCTTTTGTTTTAAAAGATTATGTGAGACTTTATTATAAAAGCTTGTTTGATTTTAATTGTTAAAGCTCATTTATTTTTTTATTATAAAAGCTTATTTTTGCTTTTATTTTAAAAATTTTTTTTGCTTTTATTATAAAAGCTTCTTTTAGTCTTTATTGTAAAAACTTATAATTAAACATTAGTAATAAAAGCTTATTTTAGCTTTTATTATAAAAGCTTATTTAAGCTTTAATTATAAAAGCATACTTAAGCTTTTATTATAAAAGTTTTTTTAAGATTTAATTTTAAAAGCTCATTTTAGCTTTTATTATAAAAGATAATTTTAGCTAAATAGATTTGATTATTTTATTATAAAAGATAAAAGCTTATTTAAGTTTTTATAATAAACAACAATTTGTACCTTATTATAAATGCTAACTTCAGCTTTTATTAAAAACATAATTAGAGCTTTTATTATAAAAGCTAATTAGAGCTTTTATATCAGACATCTTTAAGCTTTTATTGTAAATGCTTTTTTGAGCTTTGAGCATAAAAGCTTATTTAAGGTTTTTTGGTAAGATTTTGAGCTTTTATAGTTAGATAAAAAGCTTTTATACAAATGCTTATTGAGCTTTTTGCGTAAAAATGTTAACTTTTATATAAAATTTTTTATGATAACTTTAACAAATTTGGTATTTTATTTTTTATCGAAAATCTTATTCGAGCTTTAAGCCTTTAAGCTTATTTTTGCTCTTAATCTTCATCAAACCTTAAACTTTAGGTCTGCTGGATTTGGAATTAATAGCATACATAGTTTTTCAAACTTTTTGCTAAGAGTGTATGAAAAATATCATATAAAACAAAACTTACAATTACATAACAACAACAACAACAACAGAAGTATACAAAAAATTGAAGCAGCTTTTAAGGATTACGTCTTTTTGTTTTGCTTATGCCGAACGTAGTCAAGTAAAAGCTATTTGTTCAAAATTCAGCCGTTATTTGTTCCCCTCAATTTTTGCTCTCGCATTTGCTTTTGCTTTTTATTTTTTTTTTTTTTTTTTCTTTTACATTCAAGCGACTTAAGTTTTCTGTACTGTTTGTTTTAGAAAATTTTTGTGAACTTTATTTTATATGCTTTCAAATATTAAATTTCTGCCATGGTAGACCATTTCCGTAACATAAAAATAAGCAAAATAAATTTCACAAAAATTGCTTCATAACAAATGCAAAATAAAAATTACAAAAACAACACACTTTAGAGTTTTTCTTCTGGCTTCTTGTTTGACTTAAGCTTTTCGGCTACGTTTAGGTTTTGCCTAAAGACAGCTAAGCTTAAAGCGACAGTTAAACGTTTAAGCAAATTTACTAGAGTGTAAAATTTTGGAAATTGTGTGCAAAAACAATTGAGGCATGATTTTTAGGTTTTTTTTCTTAATAATTTCAAACATTTGCAACAACAATTAAAAATTAATTTTAAGATTATTGCTTTATTTAAAAAAATAGCCGACTCATAAAAAGCTCAATAACAGTGAAAACAACAAATAAAATTAACCACTTTAAGTTCTAGCTACTTTACTTAAGTGCGAATTCATTTCAAGTGCCAAGCAATAACATTTTATTGTTACTTTTGTAGTGTGCAAGTCATTTTATATTACAATGTAAGCAAACAGCAGAATAATTGAAAATAAAAATTATAATATAAAAAAAAATATTTTTGAATTTTCACTCTTGTTGGTTTAAAAGCTTGAAATGAAATATAAAATAATTAAACTCACAGTTTTGTGTGATGCAAAATATTTACAAATGACTTTTGAAACATTACAGCCACACAGCTTAATGTTCACAAAAGAAGAAGATTTTGCTTTTAAGCTTAGTCCATATTATTGTTGTATTTGGTTTTGTATATTTTAAAAAAACTCTTGAACTATTATTTTTTACGTCAGACTTCAGATGATCAATGATTCATGTCCAAAAAAAATATTGATGTTGTTATATTACGCTTCAAAGCACATTTAATCTTATAAGTAACATTAAACTTTTATTAAATGCAGTATCATAGCTTAACCAAAAAGGATTAGTTCTTATGAGAACTTCAGAAAACCATTCATTAATCTTTGCAAAACTTTTAAAAGGTCATATTTTAAACATTCAATATTCTTGTACTGCGGTGGCGTATGAGTAACATTTAATTCATCTGGCTGCTCTTTATATTATGATTTTTAAGAAGAAACAATACGTTGCGTGCAGATAAATTTATGCCTTAATGCTGAGCCTTACAAATTGATTTGCTGGTATATTTATTAACAGTAAGCTTTAACTTCGGCTCTTTGAAGGGGTCGATAGCGGAAGGAATTATTATTCCATGACAAACTTTTTTATTTAAGTCTTTATATCTAGTAATAGTTAGGATTTGATTGAAGTGCTTGACAATGAAAAAATGACAAAATGACAAAATGACAAAATGACAAAATGACAAAATGACAAAATGACAAAATGACAAAATGACAAAATGACAAAATGACAAAATGACAAAATGACAAAATGACAAAATGACAAAATGACAAAATGACAAAATGACAAAATGACAAAATGACAAAATGACAAAATGACAAAATGACAAAATGACAAAATGACAAAATGACAAAATGACAAAATGACAAAATGACAAAATGACAAAATGACAAAATGACAAAATGACAAAATGACAAAATGACAAAATGACAAAATGACACAATGACAAAATGACAAAATGACAAAATGACACAATGACAAAATGACAAAATGACAAAATGACAAAATGACAAAATGACAAAATGACAAAATGACAAAATGACAAAATGACAAAATGACAAAATGACAAAATGACAAAAAGACAAAATGACAAAATGACAAAATGACAAAATGACAAAATGACAAAATGACAAAATGACAAAATGACAAAATGACAAAATGACAAAATGACAAAATGACAAAATGACAAAATGACAAAATGACAAAATGACAAAATGACAAAATGACAAAATGACAAAATGACAAAATGACAAAATGACAAAATGACAAAATGACAAAATGACAAAATGACAAAATGACAAAATGACAAAATGACAAAATGACAAAATGACAAAATGACAAAATGACAAAATGACAAAAAGACAAAATGACGAAATGACAAAATGACAAAATGACAAAATGACAAAATGACAAAATGACAAAATGACAAAATGACAAAATGACAAAATGACAAAATGACAAAATGACAATATGACAAAATGACAAAATGACAAAAAATCAACATCAAATCAACATCAAAATCAAAATCAAAATCAAAATCAAAATCAAAATCAAAATCAAAATCAAAATCAAAATCAAAATCAAAATCAAAATCAAAATCAAAATCAAAATCAAAATCAAAATCAAAATCAAAATCAAAATCAAAATCAAAATCAAAATCAAAATCAAAATCAAAATCAAAATCAAAATCAAAATCAAAATCAAAATCAAAATCAAAATCAAAATCAAAATCAAAATCAAAATCAAAATCAAAATCAAAATCAAAATCAAAATCAAAATCAAAATCAAAATCAAAATCAAAATCAAAATCAAAATCAAAATCAAAATCAAAATCAAAATCAAAATCAAAATCAAAATCAAAATCAAAATCAAAATCAAAATCAAAATCAAAATCAAAATCAAAATCAAAATCAAAATCCAAATCCAAATCCAAATCCAAATCCAAATCCAAATCCAAATCCAAATCCAAATCCAAATCCAAATCAAAATCAAAATCAAAATCAAACTCAAAATCAAAATCAAAGTCAACATTATATTTCCAAATTTTAAATGGATGACGGCGTGAGGTATGTGACAATTAGTTTTTATTGCCTTCTAAACTGAAATTCTCATAAACGAGCTCTTCAAAGTAGAATTTAAAAGTTTATCATTGATTTTAATCATCATAAGTGAGTTTAATTTTGATTTTTCAGTTTTCATGTCCTTTCTTTCAATAACTTTAAGATATTTTGAAGTGAATAAATTTCTAACTTCTTCAAATAAATTAAAAGAATCATGTTAATTTCCAGACCACCATTGGTAAACTTGGCACAATTGGCATCTTTATTTTCATATTAAATCCATTATTATCTAATGATTTTGCTGGTTTTTATAATTTTTTTGATATACCGTTACTTTATAAATTTTTTTATGTCTTAAAGAAATAATTTCTTACTAA